>JAOEHY010003240.1:13798-37706 GCA_025447955.1 Psilopsiagon aurifrons | reverse complement strand
TCCCTGCCCATGGCAGGGGGGTTGGAACTAGATGATCTTAAGGTCCTTTCCAACCCTAACTATTCTATGCTTCTATGCTTCCATGGCAACTGTGTAGCATTCCACATGATGTGTTTTCTAAATGCTAGCATGAAAGTTTTGGTTTTCATTCAATACAGTCTTCTCAGAAAAAAACCAAGGAGCCCTGAGCCTATATTACAGAAGTTAAAGTTTATCTTTCAAAAATAGCAGGTGTGCAGCAGCATGGGAAGGTGTTTCTTTTTTCTGCCTTAAGTTCCGGACACTTGGTTCCAAAGCAAAGTTACAGCTAAGGCCTCAGTTTAACATGCAATTTAAATAAGAATGTGATTTCAGCCAGGTAGTTGGTGAAATAAGACCAAAGTAAGCAATCAGAGTTTGTGCCATGAACATGAGTGATGCTGTAGGTATGGAAAGAACTCTCAAGTCAGATGTGCAGCATTTTGTCCTGGTATTTTTATCATTTTTTATTCAGATCTTTGCCCAAACAACACTAAAGAGGGAAGGAAACGCCTTCTGCATTTGAGCATGGTCTGTCACAAAACACATCCTTCTGCTGAACAATATAATTTAAGGGTAGAAAGCATGTATTGGCTTATGCTGTTTTATTACCTGCTTAAGATTGTGAGTAGGATATTCTGCATATCTACAATATTGTCCCAGTAGTGTTTGAATTAGATGTGAAATACTTCTACTGATGCATTTATTTGCAAATGGTACTAGAGGTAGGAAGTCACTTCTTTGAGATGGTGGGTGCATGACTTCCAGGAGAAAAAGCCTTGTAGAAAAAAGAGGAGTAAAGATTTATTACCAGAGCATGCAGGCAGTTCTTCCCAGGCTGAAGGGTTCAGATGAGCTCTGCTGAAGCAAGTGGCTCTGACACAGCCTGACCAACACTGCTTAATTTTCCTTAGACATTTGAGGGAGGCAAAGACTGTCCATTTTCAGTGACTGGCATGATCCCTCTGGTCCCCATAGTCCTGGTTCCCAACTATTCAATTGGCTGAACGCTGAACATGCACACACACACACACTGGGATGAGACCATTGCCTTAGGTTTACAGCTTCTCTTGGAAAAGAAATGGAGGTGTATGGGCAGGGAATCCCAAGTCAGGCCCCTGGAACATTTTCTCTGCTCAAGTCTTCTGACAAACACATGACAGAAAAAACCCCCCTCTGTAAATCTATCATTTAACCATTTTTGTCTCCTAACTTATAAATTTCAGATTTGAAAGGAGGAAAGGTAGGTTATGAATGTAGATGGATCAGAGAAGCAAGCGCAATTTTAAAGGCTAAATATGAATTCCAAACCTTTGCAGACTTCACTATGCTGGCCCACATGAAAGAAAACTGAAGTTTTCACATGCAGACATACCCATTCATTTCATCTTCAGCTGTATTACTTGGATTTTTATATGCTTATAAATCAGAGCAGAAAAATAACAGTTTCTAAACCAAGTGTTTACATAAAAAGTCTAACTGAAATTACTTTCTGAATTTGCATTCAAGGTTTTTTTTCTTGGGGTGGTAGTTTTTTGGTTTTGTGGGTTGTTTGTGTTTTCTTCTTTTTCGTGTGTGTTTTTTTTCTTTTCTTTTTTCTTTTTTTTTTGGGTTTTAAGTCAGTTAAGACTCTTCCATCAAATACAGAAAAAAAGAAAGGAAAAGAAAAGAAACCTAAGTAGTGATTTATTCATGGATTATAAATGTCACCTTCTTTGTTCCATTTACCTTTTTCCAAGAACCTCCAGGAGCTGAGGTATCCTTGTTTAATTAAATGCTGTTTGGATTTTGATGCATTACTCAACCTCAAATTCATTTGGAAATTCTGATCTCATGCAAGCCCTGACATGTGGCCATTTAAATAATGACCTTACAAATACATTTTTATCACCCAGTACTTAGAAATGCCACCCAGGGTTACATTAACAAAAATAAACATTTAACCATAACAAGAAGCAGAGGAACTTTCAGGGAACTGCTTGATGGTTCAGAAGCTGTGATGGACCCTGCTGCTCAAAGCTGGAGAACCAAGGCAGAAAATGTTATTTGTGGCTCTATGTTCTGACCAGTTTTGCATCACTAGGACATGGACCAGCTCTTCTCTCTTTTATATTTCCAACTCCTGCTGATACACCCCAGCAGCGAGGCAGAGCTTGGTGAACAGCATGAAGGAAACTGTTGTCTCTAGATCTGCCAGTTTTAAAGGCAAAAAAGGTTGTGTGGAACCAAGCTGGGAGAGAAAAGAAACAGAAAATCTTTATCTGCATTTCCTAGAGGTTAATGTCTCTGGTTGCAAGGGGCAGTTAGTGCAGGGAAAAATAAAAATCATATAATGCAACTCAAGCAGAACTTCAACTTTAAATCACACCACAAATTAAGCTGCAATTAGTATTTTCAAATCCTAATTCTGATTTTTTTAAAAACATTATTAAACTGGGAGCATATCTGCTCCTAACTTTTCCTGTCATTAAGACAATTTGCTCAAATGCGAGGGCAAAAAGGATAACGGAGTGGGAGTCAGCAGCAGCTGGAATGCACATGTGCATATGCAACTATTGTTTCCTTTGCTCCCTGTTTGCTGCAGCTGTGGAAACAGAACAACATTTCCAACTTTATCACAGAATGTTACTCATTTAGAAAAATGGGGAAGTAAAATGTGTGACTGCATAATCAGCACTCTAGGTTTCATCTTTACATGGAAGTGACATGAGAAGAAAACAATTTGACTAAATACTTTGCATGCCAACCACAAATCCAGATGTTGCCACCAAATTCTGGGCTCTCAGCAAAAATAGATCCCATTGGATACTACACCCAATCAACATGTTACAAGGAAAAGAAATGCAATGCTGTGAGTCCTTGAGTATATGAAAACTACACTCCGAGAAGCTCCCATAAACAGAATAGCACTGCGTATTTCTCTGAAATTAAGGTAAGCAAATGGCAAAGAAAAACCAAGTCTTTAAAAGAGGTTATTTTTTTAGTCCTGCTGCAGTCAATTTTGTAGGAAGAAAAACAGGAGAAAATGAGATAAATGGAGTCTAAAAGCCATAAATTGGCATGCAGAAGAATTTTCCCCTCAGGTACTTCAAAAAGTGATCTGCAGCCCCTTCTGCAGCACTGCATGAGGCTGGAGTAAGATCAGTGTGTCACAAAAGGAACCCGGCACATATCAGTTTGTGAAGGCTGTTCTCTGAGCTACAGCACATGACTCCTGAGCATTGAGAGTGTGTAAAACTGGCCTTCATTTTAATCTGTGCGTTCACTGCTGTGCTAGAGAGAATAGTATCTCAGATACTTAGTAACATCCTGAACTAGTCGTTCTGACAGACAGCATTTCATTGTTTGTTGTTGAAGCACTCTGCTAAAAAATCTCAAGGCTGAAATCATAACTGTGATATTTGGGAAAATTAGTTAATCTTTATACAAGAAGAATTTATTCAGTGAATGCACCTTAGAGACATGAAATATATTCATTACATGGTTACCTTTCATAAGAAGACATCTTTCATAAAAAAGATATAAAAAGGATAAACTTGATGGCAGCCATTAAGGTAGCAGCCAGTTATTTTCTTACTTTGCGCTTTAATTAAAGTACCTATTTTGACCGCTTATTACTATTTTTGAATTATTCATCTGTCTGGTACTTAGAGCCTTGATCAAGCAAAATGCTGTATAGTGACCCTGGATTGTCAGCGAAGACAACTGAGGACAAAATGGCATGATGTAAAATCCAGGTTAACAACAACTATATCATGGCTTTATATGATACCATTTGAGAGAGAGAACTGGTTTAGAATTAAAGAACATTATGACACTGACGAAAATTCAGAATTATTTGGAGCTTCAGAGACATCTCAAGTGGGTTAGATACTTTCATGCAAAATCCAAATCCAAACATTCCATTTCTGAGCATGACATTGAGGAATGTCATAGTCTCATCACTTTATTGCACTTAAGTGTATCATAAGCCATTTTCTTTTGAAACCTTAGATTAGTTTTTAAGACTGTAACTTAAAATTAGAGACAAATTACTGAGAGTACGCTAAACAAGTGGTATTTGCCACAATTTCCTTTCAGTATTTTTTAATATTCCTAGTATCCTGCTCTATGACATGTCTCAAGCTCAACTGTCTCAAAGCACCTATTACAGCAAAGAGAGAAGAGATTCTAGCCCCCTTAATCAGTATGTAGCTACTTAATTAGAAGGATCAATTCCATCAGTTTCAACTGAATACTCTCAGATAAATTTTTGCTCTGTGTTATAAAAATATCAAAACAAATCCCTGGATTAATGCAGGAAACCCCTTTTCCAGTGTAGAGATCCACTGTGAACGCCAATTAATTAAGAAATATTCTTGCATGATAATTGCTGCTTCATCTCAGCTTTGCTATTCTATTTGTTCTACTTAATGCAATCTATCATACAATGTTATTGTAAAACGTGTACACTGACATGAAAAGGAAATTATTATCTCTTCCTTCATCTCCCATTTATCACACATCAATTCAACATATCAGGATATCCACCTACAGCAATATGATACAGCTGAGCATTCATGTTTAAAGCTTAATTACACATTTCTAGACACTTGTAACTGGCACTGCTTGACACATCAGTTGCATAGTAAATGACAAACTGATTCAAAACTGAAACTGAGAGCCACACAACCCACTTCCTCCACGTTAGCAATGTAACTTTAAGCTTTATACAGGCTGCAGTGCCCACCTAGACACCTCGTGTTCAAGATTTTTAACACTACCATTTTTTTTCCCCTGCCAGTGAGATAACCATGCCCTTCACTGTTGGCTTTACAGGTATCCTGGTACAGACACAAGCCCGAATCTGTTTTGTGCCATTCCAGAGATTCTGCTAGAACTGAAGTAATTTTCCCGGGAAAGACCTGATGATACCAAGAACAGCTTTATCCAGATAGAAGAATAAAATACATTTTGACTTTTCAACACCACAGATAGCTTTCTGGGTTGACATTTACTAGCAACAGCAGTGGCACTGAATCATTAGCAAAAAGAATAACCTTGACTTGACAGAGAGGGCTGGGAGCCAAGAGACACACTTTCTTCTAGGTTCTGTGTAGTTTTTAGCCTGAGCACTTCAGCTGACCTCTAATTCTTTTGTCCTGCTGACACTTTCATATTAGACTATTAGCCTTTTGTGTTTCTCACTCCTTTAAGCAAGGATGGTACTATGTCCATTGTACAACACAACTAATGCTCAAAATGGGCTTTTTAAGTCTGCTGATAAAAACATTGGCATGATGCAAAGGAGACTCACCATAATGCAAAAACCACTTTGCAACTGGATTTATTAAAATACAGCACGTAGAGGCATCTACATATCTGAAATTATCTGCTTATTTACAATGATTACCAGCAGTTATGTATGAATTTTGTCATGTATTGGTGGCTACTGAACTAGATCCTCTTTTCTCACTAAATTCTGACTGTTGACAGCACTACTGAATTTTCTTTTCTACTTCCCAATTCACTTGAAATATACTGTATTAAAATCCATTTTTCAGAACTGACCACAACATGCAAGTACATTTTTGACTGAGGCAATGGCTGGTGTTGAAGGAATGGTGTGCAGTTCCCAAAGAAGTTATGGATTAAGAAAATGAAGTATTTTATTAACCTGTGTCCCAGAAAAAAGGTTCCTGATTGACAATATAGGGAAATGAAACATCTCTGGTTATTCATAGGGGAGATTCAACATGGAAATCAGATGCTTTTGCGGCCATGGATGTGGATGCAGATGTAGGTGTGCTTTTGTAGCAAAGGAAGGAAGGAGTGGGGAGAAGTGTTTCAGGGCTGTCAGTCATTTTTGTGACAATTTTTAACTAACACATCAGAGGTATTACATACTGTATAATATGGTATAAAAACGAAAGTAAAATGTCTGTAGTCAGAGCACGATGCTTTTCTTACTTTAGGGTTTTTCAAATTTCTATGAAGCAATAAAAGCGTGAAGACAATTTGAACTCCTTTCCCACATAACCTTAAATTTAGTGGCCATCAGTTCTTTCTCTCTTAAAAGCTCCATATGTTGGAACACAAAAGTAACAAAAGTTCATCAGGTACTGTGCTCAGGTACTTGTCCCTTTAAGAGGAGCAGATAGTAAAACCCCCCATAGCTGCCTCCCATCATGGTGAGCCAGGAGCTTGGTACTTCCTAGGGCTCTTTTCTCCTTCTGGAGAGCCAAATGGATTCTCTACACCCAGTCCAAATTAGGCAAAGGCTAGGAAAAGTGTAAGGCTGCTATGTGGAGCAGGAGTGCAGTGAATCAGAAAGCTATCTTTTTTGGTGACTAATAGCAGCCCACACATTTGATAGTTGCAAGATACCAGGGTAGGAAGCACTACGAAGCCCCCTCCCACCATTTTGCCACACTTTCCCCTTTCCTTCAGTCCCCTATGCAATGGAAAAGGACAAACTAGAGTTAATAAGGGATGGAGGTTATTAGTATGTCTGTTTCCAGGCCTCCATGCAACTGAATAATTAAGTGATTTGGATAAATGCTTTTTTATTTCCCTCTTAAATCTGGCTTAGCAAAATAAGTAATGCTATCTTGGATGTCACTGCTGCACTCTCTAATCCCTTCTAATGATAGGTAATTCCTCATTTACACTGCTCCTCAGTCACATCTTGCTTTGCCATTTGCATTGCAGAAGTGTTCAAAACATAAACTAGGGCCAAAGTATAATAGTCCTGGAAATAAAATGAAGTATGAGATAGCGGGCGAATGGAAACAGCTGCCTAATCATTGTTAGCCCAACTAAAATCTAGAAATGATCTCTCTTACATATATAGCAATTATGTCTAAAAGCAGGCAAAACATACAGAAAATACTAGCTAGAAAGTGTTCATATATTAATGAAACTGTGCTTTATTAAAGATGCTAGTAGGTGATTTTGATCCCAGACAAAATATCACAATGACTCATGTACTGGAGTGAGTTGCATAAGCATAAGGGAAGTGTAAATTTGACACACATGAAGATTTGGCATTCAACATATTAAACAATTAAATCCTAAGTTCATCCATGTAACCTAAGTAGTGATGCCATCAATTCTATACACCTGCCTTCTGCGGGGCTTCCCCCCCTCTCCTTATCTGAAAGGGTGTTTAACATAGTGGTATTAGCATCATATATCCTGTAGTAAGTGATTTAAAGGCAGATGCCCTCTTGCAAATGTAGATCATGCACACTGAGGCAGAAGGTATACTATTCTATATGTATTATAATCTCTCCTAAATCATGAAAGAAATTAAAGGCAAAGAGTGACTTGGCAGAGGTGGATGGGGTTATCAGCTTGATTAAGACATCAAAACTAAGGGAGAAGTTTTCACTGAGCTCACAGGGCCCTTGTTCAGAGCTCATACTTTGGTACTCTGGACCTAGCAGCCCTTTCCATACTCTGTATGGCACCCAGATGGGTCACTACCAGACCAACACTTGATAGTAAGCCATTCTGATCTATAGTCAATCCAAGAGCTGCTCATATATCCATATTTCTCTTGCACAGCCATATGCTGTTCTTTTTCTGGAGCTCACTACATCCCATCCCTGCACATTATACAGAAAGAATAAGCATAAATTATGGTGTTGTGTTACTAATTGGTTGCATATATTGTCATAGCCCATGAATTACCACAACTAAGAGTTGAAAGACAAAATCAACATAACACTGGAAATTAGAAACAACTAAGAAAAACTGAAATAATTTAAATTGTGATATTTTATATTGTGAGGCATTTACTTTTTCAAAGGTTTATTTTGGAGCCATAAGAAATAAACATTAGTTGCTAAGGAGAAAGGAAAACACATTTAGCATTTCTCAAAGTGTTTTTGTTTGATTAAATAGCTATAGAGCTCTGATTCAGGAAGATCCCTTTGTAACAACAGACCTTCCACTCCTGCTTCAATTCTTTGGAGGTAAAAGAGTTTTCATGAATGGGGTGGATTTAAACAACTGCCTATTCTTGAACTGATGCATCAGTGTACTTCCAGTCTTCGCAGCATCACAAGAATTTTACAAACTGGTCTATAAATAATTTTATAGCTAAAGACACAAATAGGTGCCTAATGGGATTCTTAAAGACCTCCCTAGATCTCCATGAAATCAATACAAGGTACACCAATTAAAAAAAAAAAAAATCCCCCCCAAAACCCCCACTGATTCCAAATCTGCATTATTAAGCTTCTTTTAAAAACATCTGGTCCTTCAACACCTTTCTGTAACCCTTTCATTCCAGCCAAGGCAATTGAAGTTGTTAAGGTGGGTGGAAACTTCTGCATACTGGCATGTTCATGGGGACGTCCAAAACGACATCTAGGCCCTTAGAGTAGCATGTCAGCTTTCTTATTAGAAGAGAATATGTTCACCATCTACAATGCTTATTTTGATAGAGGAGATCAGTAAATTGTTCTCCATTTTGACTTGCAATCCTATTACCCCAGTAGAACTGTATCTCATGTAATTAAAAGTGCATACTACTCCGTTTTCTCAGGGGTTGCAAACCAAAATTACCATCATCACAGCAAAGGAACTTCTACATGTTTCCCTTTGACCTTTGTGGAGCCAAGCACTTGGTGAAAAAGATGACAGGAAGACTGTAAGTCATCACTCCATTTCAAGTGCTATTAACTACGTGGAACAGTACTAAATCCATGGCAAATGATATGTCAGTCCCAAATCACTCATGTCCTTTCACAGTTGTGAAATTATGGATTTCAGTGGTTAATAATCCTGGCAATAATGTCAAAATTAACAAAAATGCTTTAAAGCCAGAGAAGCGAAGTATCATCACTGAGAGTCTGTTCTTGTTATTTTGAACATTCATCTCTATGTGGGGAGAGGAATATGGGAATTGTGGGGATTGTAAAGGGAAAAGAGGGGAGGAGAAGAAAGAAGAATCAGGCACACTTTATATGTGTCATGAATGAGAAGACAAAGTATTTCTTTCCTCCTCAGGAGCCAAAAGAGTGTTAAAGGAGATCAGCACAACTGAAGGCACACACAGTAATTTGCGGACATTGTATAGTATTGCCTGTATTACAACTCTACAGGACCACACAGAGCTGATGAGTTGTGATAATACCACAGAGCTATCTTCAGTTTGGAGAAAGTGAAGATGTTAATAAAACTGCTAAATATCAGAACTTCATATCGTTCAGTTTTGTTTGTAGAGGCTTTCCCATTCATTAAGTAAATCTGTCTTCTCTGTGTAGCTAATGGGTCACATAGGAGGGAAGCAGCTCAAAAGAGCCTATAAACCCTCCAGGGAGCCTGTCAGCTAACTCAGTAAAAAAATTCTTATCTACGTTTTCCTATTAGTTCTAACAATATGCAATGTACACAGCTTTGCAGTCTCAAAGCATCCCACAAAACAGATAAATCAACATCCCTACTTGAAATACAGGCACTCCAAGATGATAGGGAAAAATGAAACATCTCAGAGATAACCCAGCACTAAAGACATAACTGTAGAAAGAGTCCTAGTCTTTCCAAGCTCAGACTGGGACTCCACAATGGCATAAAGAAAATCCAAAATTAGGTTCAGTGCTCCAGATATGGAAAACAAGAGAGCTCCTAAACAGGCAGCCTCACTCAAGGGAAGGTTAGAAAAGCCAGAACATAGTTGGATGCATGATGCTAACTGATTTTCAGTTACAAACTAGATCAAGTTTGTGGCTTGGCCATTTTCATTTCATGTAGAGAATTCATCTACATTCACTGAACCCGAAACTCCCTGTAGTACATTTCCTTATGTACAACTAGAGCATAGTAAGTCATTGCCAACTGAAAATACTGTATGAGAGCAATGGGTTTATCAAGGATCTATTAACCAGGTTTCTTACAAGAAACACTAAAAAACACATTTTCAACTTGTTCTGCAAATGTGCCCCTGAAAGTTAACCATACTGCCTAAATGCATCAGTTCTTCACCAACTGACTCGGCTGACTTGTTCAATATTCAGCACATCATGTATTTTGAGTTACGCTAATCTGGATCCATAACTGTAAGATTCCTCAGCAGTTCATCTGATGCTAAGCTTTTCATGAGCAGTGCTCTATAAATTAGAGGACCAACTTCTTTTCTTTTATTTGTTTCAAAATGAAGCATCTGCTTTTCAAAACCAGGCTTACACATGTATGTTCAAAATCAAAATGCAAGAGGGGTGGTCAAGAAATGCAAGCTAAAAACCTGGGTTAAACATGCATTTTGGCTCTGATTTGGGGAAATGAAGCTTCTATATTTCTGATATAATTTATTTAACCAAGAGGTGATCATTAGTGGTAGTCATCTGGAGAAACTGCTGCAATCTCTCCTGTTAAGAATGGTGGATGGCTGCTCCACATTAGAAAGAAAGGAGATAGAGAGATAAACTGATAGGGAAGGGGAAGGGAAAAGGAAGATCAATCCACAGAAACCACATTAGAATTAAAGTGGAAAACAGTTGTTTCATTAGGGCTTGATCCAGATATTAACATTACCCATAACTTTAAATGAAGCCTTACATTACTTTTGTGCACTTTCTTTCACTACTTTAAGTACATAATATTTTAGACATAAAGCCAGTTGTAGGTATTGTTTTAAGTGCAGTATTTTAGAAACAGATAGCTACTTATCTAAAATCCAAAGAAATTTGAAAAGCACCTAATCTAGACATGACTGTATGTAATAAAAGTGTAAAGGACACTAGGAGCTAGCTAATAGAAAACAGAGTTACTTCTCAGGCTTTCACTGCCTGAAAATTAAGATTATTTTGTTTTTCTTCTTTGTGGGGCTGGGAGAGGTTTGGGGGTTTGGGTTTGGTTTTTTTTTAATGTCAGTTAAGTTTAAACCATCCAATAAATTTTCTGATGTTACTTCCCTCCTGCCTCTTTTCCATTTGAAGACTGAATTAAGCAGGAAAAAAAAAAAGTAATCTTGTGGCAAACTAGTTTTGTACATTTGGTCACAAGGAGCATAGCTTGGAAATGATGCATCAGTCTAGGAACAGCAGAATAGCAGAGAAGAGAATTATTATACTTGGAAATGGCATAAATGCCGGGACAACTGCAGAGAAGCCATGGCTGCACACACTTTCCCTTGAAATATGTTAAGTTAGGTTCAGTTGTGGGATATGAAACCAAGTTTTCTGCCAGTTCTTCAGGTTCTTTGGTATGTTACACAAGCTCTCTTTCCCCTTTATTTTCATAACAGTACATAAATATTTTATGAACTGGGTTTCTCTGACCCACTGACTGATTCTCATTTGTCTCTTTGAAATTGTATCTCATATGCTATAAGAATTTCATCACCCTTGTCTGTCAAAAAAAAACCCAACATAAAAAAAATCCCACAACAGTAATCCTGTTTCTTGCCTATGCTACAAGTCAACTCCAAGCACAATAATTTTCCACTTAATGTTAATGTCAAAGTTGCATGGAGACAATTGTATTCTGACATTAGAAGCACTAAAGCTCAAACAGCTCTTAATTTATTCTTTAATACCTTAAGTTAGCCACTCCCAAAGATATAAATAAAAGAGGAATAAGGGAAGAATATATTCTCTTTCAGTGTGGATTAATGTAAATCCTCATTTCTACCAGAAAAATAAAACCAGAAAAATGAAAATATGTGTCTACATATCTTATTGCATACCTGGTATTACAGATAAAAGTGAAACACAGGATATTATAATACTATTCCAGGGTAACATTCAGGGCTTCATACAGTGCACAAGGTTTTGTGTATTATGGAAAAATGAATATCTAATGCAAGGCATTTTATACAGCACATTGGAGCATCCCAGTTAAACACAGCTAAATAGGTCTTCATTAATTAAACTTTCTATATCCTTCCAAACTTTTCCAGTTTAGAAAAAGTGGGTTTATTTTTTTTTTGCCCCTCCACTTTTTCCCATATGTCTTCATCCTAATTCCTGAGGAATAGAAGGAAAACCTCATGCTTGAAATTACAGTCAATTGCAATTCTGGAATCTAAGCTAGTATGATTGGTTTGACAAGAAATAACTGAGATTCTTCTGAGATTACCTGCATTCCCTCTACGAGGTCTGAAATTGCTGTTCCAACTGTTTCTCAGTTGAACTCAAATTAAGCATGATTTAAAACACTTTCTTACAAACTAACCTTTTTATTTTATTTGTTCCAGAAAAACCTCTCATCACTATTTCTTCTGAGCCTATAAAAATCCTTTGCATCAGCTACAGTTAAGGAATTTATGTGCTGGAATAAAAGCCTTGCTGTGTCACTGGGACCAAACTAATATAATCCTCACAGATTCACTTTCAGGAAGTTCTGACTTTGCCTTCTCTTCTGGTGCATAGGGTTTTCCCCTGCACGAATGTCACTGCTTTGCCCAAGTTCACCTACTTAGCTCTCTGCAAGGTTTCAGGAATTCAGTGCATCCTCCACAGGTTTCCCATACCTTAAACAGTGTATTAGCACATGGTCAGGCTGGATAGTCAGGTTGCTATATTTTTCCACCACGTTAGACTTTGTCCAGCACAGTAAAATCAGTTTTGGAAAGTCAGGAGAATATTAAATCTGGAAGTCAGGAGCATATTAAATCTGGCCATCTTTTTGGTGAAATAATATTTCCATTAAAAAAAAAAAAAAGGCATTAGAAAAATCCAGCCAAAGCCCAACTTCCTTCAAGTGAAAACCACACTACCAAAAGTTTAAACTGGAAATGTCTTAGAAGTGACAGGCACATAAGCCTAAAGGCTTACGTCATTAGCACTGTGGCTTGAGATCTGAAGAAGCTCACATTTCTATCAGTTGCTCTTTTTACTATATTCCTTGAATAAACAGAGTCTCAAGCTACACGGCAGGTAAGAACATTGACTACTGCCCTACAGACCCGGCCTCTGAGGCCAAGAACAATGCAGCAGTTTTAATGGTGCAATGGACTAATTTTTCTGGCAACCACAGCACTTACAAGAGATATCAGACAGACAGGGTCAAATTCCTGCATTCAGGCTCCTGATGCTGATCACAGTCTTAAAACCAGGTTTTTTAGTGTTAGAAGTGAAGAGTTCATTATGTCTTCTGGAAAAAAAAACCACAAAAAAAACAACAAAAAAGCCCACCACCACCTGAAACTCTTGTTTTTCTCTTTGTCTTGTGCATCACTGAGGCGGGACACTTTTCAAATGGCAAGAGTTTCTGAAAAACAGCAAGAAAAATTCCTCTAGCTCTACTATGACAGAGACAGGCAGAAACTGCAAAGCAGTAGCTTGATTGCGGAAGGCACAACTCTGACATTTACACATCCTCCAGTACAGTTGCAGATATTCTGTTGATAAGAAACAAAATCCTGCAGCTGACCAAGCAAGCACTGTATTTTGTTCATCTACCTGGTTTTCTTCTGCTTTTCTAGCTAAAAAAAAAAAAACTATTTTTCTTTTTTGCTATCTCCTCTTGGGGTGGGAAAAATTTCAAAGAAAATTCTCTTTCCTCAAATCTGAAATTTCCAAGGTGCACTACCGAAACAGAAAACATGAAGAAACAATCTCAGTGTTACAAATTTCAAGTATGTGACTATTATGGAGCTCTTAATTAGTCTATAAATGGAAAAGATAGATTTACAGTGGCTTGCTGAACAAGTGGAATCATGCAGAGCATGCTATGCCTTTTAATTAAACCCTAAAATGCACATCCATTACTTCATGCACTTACCAAACAGAATGGTTTCTCCCACTCACTCTCTCAGGAATGCGCTTAGAAAATTCCACTTCTCCTCAACTTCTACTTCAAAATTCCTCCCAATTATGACCATGTTTTCAGCTTTTGTTTAAAAAGCACTTAATGGCCTTTTATTACTTGCAGATCATTTATTTTCTAGAAAACAATCCAAAAGAATTAAACACTACACCTACATGTTGCTGCTTCCATGCTAAAGTAAACTGTCATCTAAATATGACAATATGGCAAAATATGGTGGCAGGAAAGGTGGAATCTCCCTACTGATCTATCTCAAACTTCCCTTGAGATGTAGGACAAAGTACATAGGGCTCTTGACTCTTTAATAAATAGTGGCATATTCTTGAGGTCTCGTTCTGCCTACCCTCTCTCAGAGGTTGCCTACCCCAGAGAAAATCTGCCGTGGTCCTAGCAGAAACCTAGCTTCTGTGATAGTTTAGAGACCCCATGCTGTGGTCCAAGTTGGCAAAGACAAAATTGCATTCCCTTTTGCTCTCCCCAGCACCTGGGCAGTAACATCTGACTTTGGAAAGGGGAAATGTCTGAGCAAGGCAAAAGTATGTTATACCACATCACTAAGCTGAAATGAATTTGCCCATCACAGCTCTTTATTTTATCAAACCAGAATAATAATTCAGTTCTCCTCCTTTGCCAGCGTCGTGAAGCCAGCCTTGTTAATGTCTCTAAAGCTGTCTGAAATCCTTTGAGATCAGCAGCTAGAGGGCCAAAGCTGTAAGACTGAAATAGCTGTGGTTTCCATGGTTCAGTGACTTTCTCAGACTTCAGTGATAACAATTACAGTGGCTGGATTTCTCATTCTTTGCCCCTCTGAAGATAGCTTTCAAAAACTGTAGTATAAGTCCAGGGTGGGAGGGTAGGTTACAATGAGGAAAGATAAAAAGAGGAGGAAGTCAGGCTCATCTATCTTATTTCTTTACCTGCGTTATCACACACCTACACAAATTAAGACGTGGTTTCTTTCTTTCCTCACCTCCTTAAAAAATGAATTTATGAGGCGCAAATTTAGAAGCAAGTAGTATCAGCAAACGCAGCCCGTGAATGTTTGTTTCTTAAAGACTGTGCACTGTAAATAGGTTAAATCATCTATTTCAGGGAAGAGAAGCAATCTGTTCTCTCCTTATCATGTTTGCTTCATGATGAGTTCCAGTTGTACCATACGAACTCAGAACATTCAGTTTTACCACCCCCCCCCATGAGAGGGTACAGAAAATGGGAGGGGACATACAATTACACTGCATTCAGGTTTTTGTGTATTTTATGCTTTCAGGTTTGTGTGTGTGCTTTTCTCTGGGTTTTGTGTACTACTTGTCTTCATGTGCCTACCACTTACTTAAATGGGCTGTGTTTAGTTAGATTTAACTAATTTAAGAAAATCTACATTGTTTTTCTAAACAGTACATCAAATCATAGCTTTAAGGGAATAACATTTTATGCTTAACAAAATTATATTTTAATAAGTCATATCTTTTTCATTAACCATGGCAAACCTCTGTGTGTGCATGAAATAAAATCTTGTGAATAGCTTCTGTCTCTTAAATTTAGGTTCATCTAGCTAACAAAACAAAGATATATTCATGTAAAAATAAACTAATGGAAAAAATGATGCTTCTGAAATGTACATCAAGAGTGTGGTCATGAACAATTCAGAAAATTAGTAAATCATCTACCTGGGACTTCACCTCTGGAGACAGATGAAGTTGTATCTCTGGCTAAGGTCATTTGCCTTCTTTGTTTTCTGCACATACCAGACAAGAGATAGACTTGACATTATTAGCAGAGCACTGTGCATCTCTGTCTCTTGAGCAGCTCTCAGGCTGACCTGAACACCTGAAGAGTCACAATGAGCCTAGCAAATGTAAATGTAAACAGCCCATATGGTTATGTATCCTCTTTTTTCTCCCTCTTTCTGCAGGCACAGAGAAGACACTGCCATGACAGGAGGCAGCATGGGCTGAGCACACTGTGTTCCTAGTTGCTGACCAAGCATCACTTGCTCGACAGAATGGGAATGAAGAGGAAAAGAAGCACACTTTCCCACAAGTCACATACATTGACTCAGTGTGACCCACACGTCCAGCACAGGGGTGGAGATGACACATTGTCACTGCTTGTCTTTGCCAGAAAGAATAAAATGAAAAGCATACAATATATTTACAATTACATTTTTGAACCACAAGAACCACTGCAGTAAGTCTTTGCAGATACTGATTTATACTTACAGTAATCTTTTCTAGAGTTCATTTCCAAGTAATCTCTTTTCTTTGCTAAGGTTTCCTAAATTAAATGACTGAAATTTATGACATGAAGGCTGCGGTGCTTGGGCCATTTGCATAAAGTATCTTAGTATACATTCAAAGGATGCTCCTTGCCTAGTTCCTTTAGACCCAGAACTTGAGTATTTTCCAATATGAAGTCCCTAAATAGTCAGCACTGGACCTCTGCAAACCTGGAGTATTTCCATTCATGTTGATGCAGTTGATGCTATTAATTGGGAAGGGCAGCAGATTTTGATGCATCGGAGGTTTTTGAGACTGACAAATTGACTGCAATTAAAACATGGTTGTTAAATCCCAAACTGCTGAAAGATTTATTTGAAAATAAAACTGTTTATGCAGGAAAATACATGTACTTTGGATAAGTGTACTATAGACAGAGTTTCTGTACAGCAGATAAGCCTTATAGCAGCTGATAAGCCTAGAGCAGAAGGTGGAACAGAAATGTTTTTATTCCATTGCTGCCTGGCCAGTGTTGTACCAGTACAAACTATTTCAGACACTTCTACAGCATGACAATACTTGCAAGTGTCTCCTTCAAAATGTGCAGAATTTAATTCCAAGTAAGCAGGACTGTTTTGACACAACTTTTATCAAGTGCACCAAACAGAGCAGATTCAGACCACACTTGCTCCATTTGCTAAATTCAAAGTTTCCCACCTGCAAGCCAAGGGAATTAGGCTAGACAAAAGTGGGGGTTTTGTACATATATTTTTCTTTAAAGCCAAATACTATGGCCATGTACATCTATTGCCAGCAGACTGAAAGTTTAGTTGAGACAGTAAATTTATTTTCTATAGAAGAATAGCGGTAGAGAAAATGAAAACGTTTTTACATCTCCCTCGCTAACCTTTTTCTGGATACCAAAACTTTACTTGACATTCTCTATTCCATTATTTTCCCTTTTAAATTGGACACAAGGCAGTTATTTTAGAAATTATTTCCAATTATATGCATGATCATTTGGTATAAATCATTTTACAACTAAAACTCTTCTGCCATAAGTTCCATCTGGATGATGACTTCTAATAAAGTAGTATTGAAACACATTTATTCTACAGGCTGTTCTACCAGCACTGCAGGGAAATAATAGCATTTTGGGTATGGTTTTTTTAGCAGTAATGTATTTTTGAGCATAGAAGCTTTTCTTCTAGGAAGCCTTTCTAAAAGGTTTGATACATCTTCAGCACTTACTAATAGTGAAGGTTTAAAGTCTTCAGCATTCTGAAAATTATGAGTAACACTGAATTTATCTAAATTACAGTACTGTGCAGACAACCTGGCCAGTTCTCAAGGTTGCTTTATAAATGCTAAGGAAAAAAGACAACAAAAGCTGCTGATACACAGAGAACAGGAATCCTTGCTGAGCGACAGATCTTGCCCTCTGCTGTAATGCTAGCTTAAATGAAGAAACTGACAATTCCAGTCTTCTGTGATATAATCCTGGTGGTTTCATTCTAGTAAGGGATTAGTTTTCTTACCTTCTTCATCACAATCCATGCTCTTTGGAGATGAAGAGCAGAAATTCTTCTGCACAATTAAGAGCATGCAAGGTCTATTCCTGAAGCCAAAATCCAATACACTGACAATAAGTGATAAATTCCGTTTTGCTGGACATGATTCAAAAGAAAATAAAGGTCATATTTCTAATGAAATGAGGCATTAACTATAGGAGAGGAAACATCTGGAACATGTCTGATGGTCATTTCCAATCCGTAATGAGGCCCCAACAGTTAATTTTGTAGAAAATGCCCCTGCTGTTAAATCCCATATGTCTCCTTCAAAAGACCTGAAAGCTTCAGCCTTCTAAGAAAATGCCTTCATGTCAATGACCAAAGACCAATTAATGAAATTTGTCTTTCCTCAGCAGAGAAACAAAGTAATGAGAATATTGAAGAGTACAAGTGTATTTGTAATGTTGAATACAGGAGTCGTACCTGCATATTAGCTTTCTGGCCCTGCACATAACATGATCACCTTGATTTGCAACACAGACAATTTTTTTGTGAAGAAATGTACTCAAGGAACTTTATCTTGAAGGTCCACAGGCTGCAGGGCTCAGCCCCACCTATGGGGAAGTTACAGCTTGTGAAAGACTCATCGTTGCTTGCTCACTATCAGAAGAATACAACTGAGATGCAAACCATGACAGCCTTGTTCCCTGGCTTGTACCAACTTTTTTATGCCAGCTTCAGCACAACAACTGGGCTACAGAGAAGGTTATCTCTACTCATTTGGGTAGTTGTTCACCTCATCTCTTAAGAGAAGAACAAAACAAATTAAGATTGAACAATCAACCTATTCATATCTTCATTTAATAGCTACAGGTGATATATGCTCTAGCATTACAGGATCCATTGACAGTGGCATGGTCTATTCAACACTGTAATGCCAAAACCCAAGATAATTAGTTTTTTTGATGAACCAGAAACACAGAGAAGGGAGAGTAGAAATAACTCAAAACCAAAACAAAACACCTGGGACTCTAAAAGCCCAAGGCTGAAAAAGACGTCATGAAATGCCCACACAATTTCCTTAACTAATCCTGAAAATGTACCTGGCAAATTCAGTTTCAAGTTCTAAGATAAAGAATTTTCAATAAATATATTCAAGCTACAGGCTTTTTCATTGTTAAAGTACATCTGTGAGGAATAAATAACAGTAAATGCATTAACTACATTTACAGTTATTGTTTTCATATGCGTTATGAACACATTTTTAAGGAGAAATTTATACACAGTGTATTTGATCACCAGCGCAGACTATGAATTTGCACTAGTAGAACTGCAGCATTGCCTTTTGGAGAGGAGAATTGAAATTGAAAAGGAACTTGAATTAGAGGAATAGCCTGAACTAAACAGAAGGCAATTCACTTACAACAGCTGCAAAATACTGCCTTTTGGTAGGAGTTATCATCTGCACAGACTTTTTCTTGCAGAAAAGATCTGCGGCTTACTGATAACTGAACCTGGAGATGAGGGAGTAGTGACTTGATGTTGGGAAAAAAATACCCAATCATCTTATTGGGATGTATAAAAGTGATTGACTAAGTAAAACATCCTGTAAAATTAAGCAATAAAACAGCTGACAAAGATTTTCCAGGTCTGTTAGAGGAAAGGGAAATGCATTTGCCTTGTATCCAAACATTCAGACCAGAGAGGGAATACACCTCAAACTTGGCTGCTATCTTACTATGGTTTGGAATGACTTGAAGGACACTTAGACCCACACTGCCCCAGAACTTGGGTGTTGTAACAGGAACAAACCTGTAAGGATCATCATCTCTGTTTAATGTGCAGATCACAACTTAATGGGTAAGAATAGCACAAGATCTGTTCTTCTTGTGACATTCCCTACCCATCAGCTTTGGAAAGAGAGTCACACGCTCTTTGATGCTTTGACCAGATATTCTGCTGAGGTAAATTCATGTCAGCAAAGAAGCTGATGAACTTCCTTCCAATTACTCAACCGTGAAAATATTTTAGAAACTTTGGGACTTAGAACAAAATACCAAGGCAGTACTGGTCAAACTTCAGCTGGAACACTGTGTCTAGTTCTGGGTGTCACTTTTAATGAGAAATATGCCCAAAACCACAATTCCTCTGGACTTCTTATTTATTTTGACTAAGAGTCATCAGAGCTATATAAACCAACATCTATGTGGGAAGATGGAAAGAACTGATTTTACTCAGGTTATGGAAGGGAAGAGCAGAAACATTATAATAGACTTCAGATGTATGGGAGATTGACCGCCTTTTTGTTGCAAAGTAAGTTCTTCACTTGGGAATTGCCAAGTGATCAGATCATAGGCTGAAACTGCATCAAGAAAGATGGAAGTTAGACAATGTAAAAGCGATATTACTGAAATTATATCTAAGACTGCCTGGGGAAAGCGTAGAAATTTTTTTTTGAAGGCTTTTAGGAAGAAGTTATTCCCACATATTTTAATAATGGAATTTCCTGAAGGAGGATAGACTACGCAATTTATTAAGATATCTTAAATCCCTGTTTTCTAGGGGTATCTGTACAGATACGAAGCAACAACTGCTAGTTTGTTTTCTGCATTTCTAACTGGCCAGAAGCAAGCCAGGTTCAGTTCAAGAGCTGTAAAGAAAACACCAAGAGAGCACCAGTCAAGCCCAAGCCAGCCAGTCCAGCCAAGATTCTCTTAAACACATCCCACTTAGCTGAGCAGCAGCTGAGCAGCAAAAGCAACTGGCTCCATGGAGAACAGCTGAGAGAAACCATCCTGAGCAGCAGTGTTTAATTTGTTCCTTCAGCATTAAGACAGCAAGTTTTTCGCTGCTACTAGAATGCTGGTACTGTCTGCAGGAGCTGGGTCCAGCCATGGCGAACCTGGGATGCACCTGATGCACCTGGAATGCTGCAGCTGTAAAAGGAACATCTGCTTTAAGGAAAACACCTTGTTCTCCTATCAGATTGCAAACCAAAGTGTAACAGATTTCCCTATGCTGCTAAGACAAGCACAGAACTAAGTTCTAGGACTGCTAGTATAGATCAGTTTGAATGAAGAAGAGTGAACTCAAAAAGTGAATAATCTTTCCTATTTATCATATCACATCACAACATGTCATATCTAATTAGAAACCCCTGAACTGCTTCCAAGTGCCTTAGGTTTGTTTTCTTTTTAAACATTCTTAGGAGTAGCACAACCTTTGCAAAGTTCCTTGTTCTCCCTGTTAGTATCATCTCTTCCAGTTTTAAAATGCTATGCTGATAGATTTTTACAGGATAAAAATCAAATATTTATTAGAAAATAGTCTTACAGCAGGCTTTCAAACTGTTATACTTTCAGACTGTGCAAGGAATATTATATTATCTATGATACTCCTTAAAGCATATTTACTACTGTGATCAACTGCAATCAATCCAGCCTTAATCCTCACAAGGCAAGTATAAATATTCTTTGCTTACAGATAACAAAAGTTATCGGCATGCATGCCAGTAACCAATTAACATGAACATAAATTTAGACTGTATCTAAAAGATACATCAAGTTTGCACTTTAGCCAAAAATACCTGAAGAATTAGAGAAAGATCTAAAAAACAGGGTGACATGATTCTTCCCTGTGAAGAAGACTTGGTTTGGCTCCCCCTTGGCTTAGTGCTGGAGACAGAACAAGAGGGAAAATGAAGAAAATAGATTAAGTCTGGGCAGCTGAACTGATTGGCCTTTGAAGCAGACAGAAGACACCGAAAGGACAACATGGTGGGCAGGTATCCAGGAAAGCCTGGAAGATGTCTGGGAGATTACAAAGCTTTAAAACTGATTCTAGAACAACCTGAAAGGCTTGAATGTTTTGGGCTGATGGTATGAAAATCATCAAAGGGGCATCCTGAAGGATGTGAAGGAATCCCTCATGTTCCCTCACAGAGAACCACAATTAACTATGGACATAATAATTTCCTGTGCTTTTCCTCTAGAAGGACAGGAGATTGCAGAAGGAACTGACAACTAAGTCACGTTAACAAATTATTATATTTCAGAATCTTTCCCTGCTCCGAACCTCGATAACAGCAATGTCATGAGAAGGTTCACTTACGCAGATGTGCAAATTGAAGCTTGGACAAGTTACACTGGCTGCAGCCATGAAGGCAATCCAAGAGGAGATTTAAAGTAGGACAGATATGACAATCCTTGTAGTATGCTCTAGCTACTATCCCACTTTGCTCCAACCCCAGTAAATAAACCTGCTATTATCCTTCTTGAAAGAACTTTATCTAACAGTACTCTGCTGGATATGGCTCTTCATTTGTTATTTATTTCTCTAGCTGTCAGGAAGCAAGCATGGTAAGGCTCTCAGAATTTTGGTAAGGCTCTCAGAATTTTACGCAGCACATTTTACAGATAGGGGGAGCAGTCATACAATTTAAGCATGCAACTGAGGCACCTTGAGTCACCTCCTCAGGGATGTCCGTTGATCTCCACTGACTATATATGTATATGGCTATACAGGGACCCAGCTTTGGTGCTTTCATTTGCATTTAAGTTAGATGCCAGTACTAGGGTATGTGTAGTGGCTTGACTACACCCTAAATGGGTAAATGTATACATGAAAGCTGCTTTTCATACTAATAGCCATAATATTTTCTACAACTGTTTTTCTCACACAAAATTTTGCATTATGAATGCCAAAATTAATGTTTGGCATCAACAGCTGAATTCAAAAACATTCAAAATGTTTGGGGTTTTTCTTCATTTGTATGTTCCATATAATTATTAAATCAATGATTCTAACAATGGAACTTATTCTTAATTTACAGTTACTATCAGCCTAACTGCATTCAGTGTTAATTAAAAAAAATACCTCTTCTCATACAAGCATCCCTACTTATCATGTCTATGCTACTGTCCTGGGTTCAGCTCTAACAGTCATTGTTCTCCTTCTTAGTAACTGGTGCAGTGCTGTGTTTTCAACTTTAGTCTGTGAACAATACTGATAACACTGATGTTTTTATTTGTTGCTAAGTAATGCTTACTCTGATCAAGGACTTTTCAGTCTCTCATGCTCTGCCATGTTCCTGGTGCACAAGAAGCAGGAGGAAGCAGAGACAGGACACTGACCCAAACTAACCAAAGGGGCATTCCATACCACAGCATGTCATGCCCAGTATAGAAACTGCGGGGAGTTACTCAGAAGGCCCAGATTGCTGCTTGGGTCAGGCTGGCCACTGGTCAACGGGTGGTGAATAACTGTATTGTGCATCACTTGTGTTTATTGGTTCAGTTGTTTTTTTTTTCCTTTCCTCTTTTAGTTTCATATTCTCTCCCCTTGTTATTTCCTTTATCATTATTAGTAGTTTTGTGTTATACCTTAGTTACTGGACTGTTCTTATCTCAACCCACAGGATTTACATTCTTTCAATTCCCCTCCCTATCCCCACAAGGGTTGACTAAATGGCTGAGTGGTGCTGAGTTATCAGCTGGGTTTAAACTGTGATGACTACTCTCATTTTCTGAAACCCAAGAGAAACACAAAGCAGAAAACAGCCTTCTCCTAGTTAACTGGGAAGGAAGAGAGATTGTTTACCATTTTTCCTCTTGTGTGATGGATGCCTTCACCTTACAGGCAGGGTTTCCAAACACAGGTACTTGGGCAAATGATTTTTGACTGACTGCTTACATTTTTTTTTCTCCTGTATCTACTCCTGACCCGAAAACCATTTATTATGAAGATCAGTAATTTTCTAAGGAGCAGAAATGCCCCCTAACCTCCTCCCTTAAATCCCAACTATGACATGAAATCATTTCACACAAAACACGTTACTCTAATTTTTTTTTTCTCTCAAGATGTCTCAGACAGTGACGCATTTATTCAACAAAACAAACAACAAACAAAGCAAAAGAGCCCACAAACTATTTTTTTAAAAAAGAAAAAAAGTAATTTGCCATATGTAAGCTGACTCACAATGGTTAATTGTAGAAAAACATATGGTTTGGTTACTGAATGAACAGATACAACTCCGTTACATAGAGGAAGCATGCTGAATAATAAAAGTGTCATCTTGACATGATAGGTTTCATTTTCAAAAGCACTGTAAGGACTTGCACAAAAAAAAAGGCTATGTCTATACAAACCAAACCCTTAAATCAGATAACTGGTAAAGATCCAGCTCAGTTAATAAATGCAGTGTAGGAGATAACAGCTAGAATTTAGACTACTGAACTCCTTGAAGTGCCCTTCAAGGTGACATTCAGTCAGTGAATCAGGCAGGCAGTGTATCAAAAGGACACTGAATAAAGATACTTGGCTTCTATTAGCAACACAGATGAGAGCGTGCAGGTTAGTATAGAATCATAGAATAGTTAGGGTTGGAAAGGACCTTAAGATCATCTA
>JAOEHY010003237.1:0-13469 GCA_025447955.1 Psilopsiagon aurifrons | reverse complement strand
AAGTTGTGAATGCTCCATTGCTGGCGGTGTTCAAGGCCAGGTTGGACATAGCCTTGGGTGGCATGGTTTAGCGGGAGGTGTCCCTGGCCATGGCAGGGGGGTTGGAACATGATGACCTTAAGGTCCTTTCCAACCCTGACTATTCTATGATTCTATGTAGTACTCCATAGTAAGAAGTGCCATGTGAAGCTTCAGTGTGAGAATAAAGAAGCAGTCATAGTTAATATCAGAAACAAATTTCCCAAAACTGTGAGAAGAGGATGCGTGACTAGATGTGTAAATGCAGTTAGTGCACATAAAGATGAGAGAGATGAGCATCTCTGGGTTTGCTCTGCCATGTCTTCTATCTTCCTCTTGCCAATGGTGTTTAGATAAATGGGTAGTAGGACTATTCTCTCAGAGTTACTATATTAAACTGTAGCTATTTTTAATCAAATGCAATTTTATGACATGGAGTTGGGCTTCATTTCTTAAAAAATTGCTTGGTATGTCTTCATATTCTCTTCTTGGATAAAATGCGTTGTATACTGCAGTTGGTAGATGCAGAATTGGGTAGTGATTCCGCAGTGTTTAAAATACAGTGTACCCTTTCTTTTCTCTTTCTAACTCTAGGAACTGCCTGTTCATGTACTGTTGCCTTAGTGTCATAGCTTTTCCTAAACAGCTTTCTCAGGATATGGATTCTTGCCGGTAACTTTTCAGTATTAAGCTGGTACCTTTCCTTGGCACCTCCATCACTTTTTGTTAAAACCCAATAGCAGCTTGCTTGAAAGGAGGCACTTGAAATGTTGAGGTTCAGTGGACTCTGAATACCAGCCTCATGGCAACATGAAAATTTGTGTTTGCAATTTAGAGTACATTGTGACCATTTATGTGTTTATGGTTCTGCTGCAGTGTTCTTTTCCAGTGCTCTTCAAGTTGTCCGTGGCTGTAATTAGGCCCAGAATTCTGATCATTAGGTATTCTGTGTTACAGAAATGCTACCTGAATCATATGGCAGAACTGGAAGTCCATTTGATTTGTTCAGAGAATGCTGCAAATCTCTGTAAGAAGCTCAGTTCTTGGATTATTTATACTTAGAGTGCCTGATCTGTTACACATTTAAAAATTCAAGAAACAGCTGTTGGGACTGATGACAGTACCACAGTAATGAGTAAATTGTTTTGTTGGCATTATTTTCACTGAGATGTGCAGATGTTGATAACGGGATTTCTGAGCTCTGTTTATAGTTGCTCTGTGCCATGACTGGGTAAACACTAATTTCCTTGTGTGTAAGTGTGTTTAGAATGTGCTTGCTCAGTTCAGAACTGATTTTTCAACGTTTTATGAAGGACACAGTTCAAAGCATGGAACTACTTGGAGTGAGTAACATTTACTTGATCAGCTATAGCTATGGGGAGAGTAAGGAAGAGCTGTGCCTTGGCATCACCATTCAAAACTGTCACTCCCCCAAAACGTTATACGTATTAAGTCCTACTGTGCTTATGCTGTTTTGAACAGGCATCAGTTGGCAGTGGCGAGACAAGCTAGATGGAATCTACCCTTTATGGTGGGGTAATACTAGTGCCTCAGTGGCTGCTTGAGACTGAGAACAGCCTTGAACAGCTTATTTCTATGTTGATTTAAGTGGTGTGAATTTTTGCATGAGCTGTGTGTTGGAGCCATCTCTGATGCAGTAGAGGTCATTCTGCCCAGTGGCAGACATTCTGCATGACATTGCCTTTTGTAACAGAGCAGATGAAGAACTAGTCTCCCTCTCAGAAGGGTAGCATAGCTGTCCCAGTCAATTCAGAAGACTGCCTTTAGCTGAGTCATTCTGCAAAGGATGCTTAGCATGAATTGAGGATGTGCAAGAGCTTTTTGTCTCTTGTTTTACACGACTTAAAATAACTGGCAGTTAGGGTTCATTCTAGGTTTGACCTGCCCTCTGGTGAATAGGCCACAGAATCTTCCTAGTAACATCTGCATTGTGTCTTTAACTAAAGTGAGCTCTAAAGGGAATCTCTTAATAATCATCCGCTTTCAGGATAGATGATTTAGACAAACAATACATTAAATCTCTGTGAAAATTCTTGTATTACCGGTCTGGTGACTGGTTATCCTGTGAATTAAACACGCTGAAAATAAAGGTGCCAGTTGTTGTTTTAATGCTTCTACCATATCAAATACAGTCTTTCAGAAAGTCTGTCCTGTGTTACTGGTATTTTCATGTTGTGGCCACGTAATTGTCTGAATTAACTGAAATAAGGACAGTCAAAGGTTAGGCTGGGATTTAATGACTCAGTCATGCATTGATCCTGCATGGAAACAGAAGTTTTGATGGTATTCTGTGGATCTCAACTTGCTGTGAAGCAGCAGGTTGCTTTGCAAGTTCTCGTAAGCTGGACCCTTTACCCTTTTAGGATATGAGTGAGTTGGAAGTTAGGGCCTGCCAAATTAATTTCCTGGTAGAATCCAAATTATTGTGCTCTCTCTTTCTGGCACTCCAGGAGATGGTGTGGTTTTATTAAGAAATGTTATGAATTCTTTCATGTGCAGAGTTCTCATTTTTAGACTAAACCTGCAGGAAACTGAGTAATAATGTGAACTGGACATAAGGGAACTGTAATCATGCAAATGAGCACTAAAATATTTCATAAAGAGGATGGGTTGCAACTTCGATCATGCTCCCAAAGCCTCCGTTGTATGCAGGATGTCAATAAAACTCAGACACCTGAGTCTGCAAAGAGGTAATGTGGGGTGAGAGAAGCTGGAAAGCACCTTGGCAGTGCACACATGGAGAGATTGCTGAAAGGCAGTCTGAGCTGCTGCTTACAGTAACAATGAGTATTGCACAGTGAGAGGTTTTCATGTAGCTGAATCGACAAATTGTAAATGAGGTCATGAGCTTGTTAATACATGTGTTCTAACATGTTTAGCTTAGCTTTTCTACTTATTATTGTATTTACAATATAGGCCTTACGAAGACAGGCTAAGAAAGTTGGGGCTGTTCAGCCTGAAGAAGGGAAGCTGTGTGAAGGCCTCATAGCAGCCTTCCAGTATCTGGAGGGGGGCCTAAGAGCGTACTGGAGAGGGACCTTTCATCAGGGACTGCAGTGATAGGACAAGGGGTAATGGGTTTAAACTTAAAGATGGGAAGTTCACTGTGAAGGTGGTGAGGCACTGGAACAGGTTACCCAGAGAAATCGTAAATGCCCCATCTCTGGCAGTGTTCGAGGCCAGATTGGACAGAGCCTTGGGCAGCATGGTCTAGTGTGAGCTGTCTCGGCCCAGGGCCGGGTGTTGGAACTGGATGGTCTTGGGGTCCTTTCCAGCCCAAACCATTCTGTGGTTCTGTGATTCACAGTTTATTCACTGGGGCCTAAATCTGTAACATGTTACACGAGAAGCAGTAGAAGTTCTCTGCGTCCTGCTGCTCCTGAATAGGTACTCTGTGGGGGCTGTATATTTGTAAGGTTGGCAGAATATCTTCGTGGGCTCCTTATAGCTTGAAGCATAAAGGTACTGTTCTGTTTGTTGGTCGCCTGGCATTAGGGCACTGTGACTGTATTCAGGAAGGAGTTTATTCTCTCGTCTGTATCTTTTTATAATATGCATTAGAATGGTTTCTTTACTGGGGCAGGAATTGGGCTTCACTGAGCGTGCTCTGCTTACACTTGAACAAAAGCGTACTCGATGAGTCAAAAGGGACAATACACCAAGTCCCAAGATCAAAAATAGCAAGCAAAGCCTAAATCAAGGGAGGGGAGTGCTCATTGTAGGTGTAGAGCTCAAAAAGCGTTGGATGGAAGTGGGTGTTAGTTACTGTTAACCCATGTCTGAAGGCTGCCCAGAAGGATGACTTTTTTCAGACTGTCAAGAGAGTGTGTATGGAGGATCTCTCCAAAGGGATGTATGTTCTCAACGTCATGTTTTTTCCTGATAGAGGAAGTGCAAATGAAAACAGAATGTAATGATTTAGACAAGAAAGCTACTGTGAGAAATTTAATTCCCTGGTATTTTTTTTTTAAAGTAGAATCTTATTTATGCCTTATACTAACTACGTCATTTGTTTGGGCAAGAACAAAGAGAATAGACTATTAACTGCTGGTGTGTCTGAATTTGAGCTTTTGTCTTTCTTTTTAGGCAATGAGATGGTTTGGTAATGAATTATTTGCCTTTTTTTGGCTGAGGCGTTGTTGATAAAAGTGAGATTGGTACCACTTTAGGAATAGGGCCTCTGCAGCAAAAATGCAAATGTTGCAGTAGGAAGTGTGTTGAAATCTCTCTCTTATCAAGTCACAAGAGGGAATTGTAAATAGGAGTGAAAGGGAACTACTTCAAATGTCTCTCACTCTCCCTCTTCAAAATCCAACAATTAGAGCAAATGGCTGCTTCAAAGTGAACATTTAAATTCCAGCCCAAACTCAGGAACAGTGGAATTCATTGCTCAAGCTTCTGTATTAACCTTGGCTGTCTTGTGCTGCTTCCCTGTGCAGTGTTATAACCATCTGTGCTGTTTGGAAGCCCTCTGTTTAAAAGGCACAGATGTGACAGTAATCTTCGCATCATGTGATTTGTATTTAGACCTTTTTTTCACTACTTCAGTGAATTCTTAGGTATTTTAGTTCACTCACTTCTAAAATACTCCTGTGTAACATGGAGTGTAGTTACTGCCCTCTAAAATGTCTTCCTTTTACAGAAAAAAGTAGATCATCATGTGGCCAAGGAGCAAACTTTCATGTGATAAAATAAGGTAAAGAAGATGTCAGAGCTTAAATGCAGATGCAGTAAACAGGTATTCTTAGGCTATTTATAGAGTACTAGAGGAATAAAAGACTGCCTAATAAAATCAGTTTAATTCTCTGAGATGAGTCATGGGCTACAGTGAGAAGGAAAGATTTAGAGATTGGACTCAAGTGCTGGAATGATACATGGTTGTGCCACGTGGGTTGTTCCCAGAGAGAATTGTCACTAAGTAAGCAATCAAGGGAAGGTGGTGAGTACAGCAAAGATGAGGCGTTAAGAATGTCTGCAGATGGTGTGAGAGCTGCTGGAGCTGGTTTGGGATGCTGTGGTGTGGTGCAAACTCGTTAAACGTCTTCATGGCGATTCTGCTGAGTTCTTCCTCTTGTCATTTGTGTATTTAGTAGAAGGAAGGTGGTGTACCGAGAAGATGAATATGATAAGATACATGCATTTGCTAAGAAAACTGATGATGTAGAGCATCGATGTTGTATTAGCTAAAGCATGCTATTCTGTATAAAACAGTTACTAGAAAGAAATTGTTGTACTGCTGTGTTTCAGCCCCCTGTAGAAAGCTCAAAATAAAAATCACAGAGTTGTAGAACAGTTTGAGTTGGAAGAGACCTCTAAAGGTCATCTAAGCCAACAGCTCTGCAGTGAGCAGCATATCTTCAATTAGATCTGGTTGCTCAAGAGCCCAGTCCAGCCTGACCTTGGTTGTTTCCAGGGATGGTACATCCATCAGCCCCTGTGCCAGTTCTTCACCAACCTCACTGTAAAAAACATTCTTCCTTATATCTAGCCTGAATCTACCCTCTTTTAGTTTAAAACTATTATCCCTTGCCCTGTTGCTACTGGTCCTGTTAAAAAGTCTGTCTCCATCTTTCTTAGACCCCTGAAAGGCTGTAATAAGATCTTCTCTGAGTCTTGTTCAGGCTGAGGAACCCCAGCTCTCCCAGGCTTCACTCATAGGAGAGGCATTCTATCCCTCTGATCACTTTTGTAAATGATCAGATGGATACTGTACAGGAATTAGTGATTGTGACTTGTATTAATCAAAGATTATCAATTGGTTTAGGATGTACCTTTTCAAAAGCTCAGATATGCAACTTGTCACATCGACTTTATGAAAGTACTTGAAAAATTTTCTTTAATGCTAAATATGTATGTTGTATATTTGTTTTTTTTTAAAAGGCAGGTAAATAGCCTTGCTTTGTCTATATCGCTCCTGTCTTTTATCATCTCTGAAATGATCTTTGCTTGGCATCCTGTGGGTCTGATGCCTTTTCTAGGAGCATGTTGTGAGTTACCATCTGGAAGACCTGACTGTTGGTGGTATTTGAGAGGTGGCTTATTAAGTTTGACAGCCTTGAAATACTTCCACATAAATACCAACTGACTCTGAAATCTTTTTCAACTATTGGAACATACTGTGTTCTCAAGCTGGTTGTTGCACTGCTTTATAAGTAGTTCATCTAGAGTTATATTATTTTTTAAGTATTTTTGGAAGCTCAAGTATAAATTAACTCCCTTAAAAACACTGTGCTTAGTGTTGCTGAATAGATGGATGAAAGTCTAAATGTAATGTAACTAGTATAGCTCTAAGTGTCATGGTAAGTTCTTCTGTAGTGTTTTGTTCTTAGCTGCAGGGAAGCTGTTGCAGTTGTTTTGTTGTTTGTGGAGGTTTTTTTCCCCTAAATAGTTTTCAATGCCAGACATGTAAGCTGACCTTCAGAAAGAGCATGTAGAGACCTGCAGGAAGGTGCACTGCAATGTGAGGGAGAGGTCAGAAATGCAGATTATTCAGGGCACCATGTGCTGGGTTTTTGACCTGCAGTCTGTCTGGGAAAGAGGATGAGCATGTACCACTCCCTTGTGAAGTGAACTTCAAAGTACTGTTTTAAGTATCCTAATGAAAGCAGGTATGAAAGAAAATACGGGTATACTGCTTGTCGGAGAGGCTGCTGAGCAGCCAGGCTGTGATCTTAAAAGAGTAAAGTTGTATCTTCATCAGGTCTTTTTCCATAGTCTTATTAAACGCTAATGAGAAGTGAAAGAACTGCCTGTGTAAATGCCTGCAAATCCTGGGCTGTGCCAAGTCCTGTCCTTGATTTATGCAGCGCTGAAAGCTTGAATTGCTTTAATATTTCTAGTATGGAGAATAGCATGTGTGTCCTCATCTCTGGTTATGGGCATGCAAAGTGTCTTTAAATCACGAAGATACAGTGGAAGAATTAAAATGTATAATGCTCATCAGCATGGAAAAGTGTTCTGTGTGTCCTTTGCTGCAGGAAAAGGATTTTTGCATCAATTGAATTTGTTGGATAGGCTTTTTTCCCTGCTACACTGAAACTTGCTTGCGCTTGGAAGAAGAGGGAGACCTAGGCCTGTTTTCTCTTTGTTACATAGGTTATATTAATTACATCTCTTTAAAATACTGTGGATCAAGTCTACTTCTTGACCTCTAGATGTGATTTTACAGAAGCTGGCAAAGCTATTTCTGTTCAGGAGGAAATAAAAGAAAAGGTGGTGGTCTTTCTGTGTTTTAATGACAGGAAAATGCAGGTACAAGAATTTTAAAACCAGATAAATAGGGAGGTGGTTAAAGAAATCAGAATGAGTGTTAATTCGTATTTTAAGAAATTTGGCGTTAGATCGCATTTTTTTTAAATTTCAACTCTGCTTTTTGTTACAGGTTACATCTTAAGTGTTGTGCTCCTAACCTTACCAAGACAACACCTGGTTCAGCTTTACCTGTACTTTTTGACTGCGCTGCTGCTTTATGCTGGGCACCAGATTTCCAGGTAAGAAAAAGTTGTTTAATTTTGATAGTTTGGTTTGGGGATTAGGAAAATAACCAGTATTTTGTTAATATTTGATATAAATGGAGTAGGTCTGGTTTTGTGGAGGCCTTTTTTTCTCTGCCAGACACATAAGTATGTCTTGCTGTTCTTTATCTTAAAAAAGTTTATGGAAATAAATACACAGTCAGGTAGCTCTGGTGTATTTTCATGGACTTAAGTCATTTGTAGCTACTTTTCTGTGGGGTACAATGTCTACTCATCTGGGAAGAGAAAGCATTTACAAGATTAAATCTGGCGTCTGATGCACTAATCTGAGTTAGTCAGTGGTTCAGCTAACTTGCTTTCAACACTGCAGCGTTTTGCAAGTGGACAGGATGTTACTTTTAGTTTCCTGGCCCCTAGGATGACAGCAAATAGTGATATGGAAGATCATAAAAGTAAAGTAAGAGTGGAGCTTATTCTTTAATTCATCTTTGTTTATGTAATCTATTTCACAATGAAAACAAAGGCAGGTGTTGTGGATCTAAAACACAAAGCAAGAGAATGGAGAACTCCAGATCCAGCAATACAAAGCCACCTTCTTTTGTTTGGTTGCAGCTTAATCTGTTGACAGCCAATGTAAACTCTTTAACTGAGAGATGCTTAGTTGGGACCAAAGGGTGCCATCATATTAAAGGCTTTACATGTGAAGTTTTGAAAATACAGACTTGAGCCTGACTTACTTTGGTGCCTGCCCATGGGAAACACTTAAAAAGTGTTTTTGATTGATTGAAGCGATAAGTTTCTTGTTTCTGCATCAAAATTGTTGTTCCAAAGCATTTGTGGGACTCTCTTTCTTCGTATATTGCTGTTCAGGGGAGTGTTAATGAAGGTTTTATGCTGACTTGGCATGTTATGTTACAGCTGTCCGAGTTGCAGTTAATGATTTCCTGAATGGATGAGGGTGCAATAGAGGAATTAAGGGCTCTTACTGCCTGAGTAGGAAGGAAAGAAGGTTTTTCTCACCCTCAGGAGAGTCCTGAGTTTTTATAGATATAGTTTGGGGGTGTTTCTTACAAGGTTGAAGACTTACTTACTGAAAATGCAACCCAAACATTACTTAAAAACTTGTGTTGAAATTAAGCTGGTAACATATTCCAATCAGATACAGGGCTTTGGTCCAGAAGATTTACCCTCTAGAGATCTTTATGCCATTCTGGATCTTTAAGTTTTTTGAGAGAGAGAGGCATGATATGGATTTTGGTTGATCCATTATGGGCTAGCACTGTGCTTGGGTTTTTAATAACTCTTTTCTTTGCGTTTCTGTGTAACGTGAGTTGTGACTTCTGTGCTTTGTGAAGTTTGAGACTTACAGGCTTTCTTTTAACATGTTACTTGTACTATTTGGCATATTCTTTCTAAGCTTTCTCTATTTGATATTTCTGGAGTGAGCTAATAAATAAAGACTTTAATTAAATCTTGCATCAACAGGCACCAAAAAATACATTTAATTAAAAGATACTTTGGATTCAAATAGTGCAGCAGTATTCCCTAGGTATTTTGCAAAGCAAATGTAGTTGCTAACACTTTTGAGTGAGCTTACCTATTCCTTAGACATAACCTAGACTTGGTTTGCAAGGGGCTCTCAGCAGCAGCCTTTATACAATGTGGGGAGTGACACTTGTGTTAGCTTTTCAAAAGAATGTTTGAATTCCATTAGTTTTAATATTGAAAATAGTGAAGTGTAGCATACAAACACAATGTTATTGGAACTATTCCTTTTATTGCCAAAGCTACCCAATTCCAGCTGATGTTATGCTCAGTCTGCTAAATAAAAACAAGACATACAGTAGTCACATGTGCAAACTGTTCCTGAGTGTGTTTTGTTAATAACTGTGTTTAGAGCTGAAAACTTCCAGTTGGATTCCTTGCAAGCACTACCAATTGGGATGCTATTTAAGACAGATGAAGAGGTCTCATATTGAGGCCAGTTTGGTTAGTGCAAATTATAGAACCAGACCAGAATCAGCTGGCACTTGTGACTCTGCAGTGTCCTGGAAATTCTGAGCTGTTGAAAGACTTCAGCTTTCAGTGCTTTTTTCCCACCCCAGAAATAGCCTGCGGTTCAGCTGCAAGTCTGGAAATAAGATCTGAATTTTACAGTTAAACTCTGACTTCAGATTTCCAGGTCTGTGTGACCTTGACAAGTCCCCTAATTTCTTAAGTGTTTTTTTTCCTTATCTGCAAGACTGAGAATTACCTCAGTGTGTAAAAGATTGGTTAACTAATGTTTGTGAACGCTTGGAGACTCTGAGAAGACGCTACATTCCTATGTAGCATGTTAACCTGGCAGTTTGGAGGTAATACACCATCTGTTTATGGAAAAAGGAGAAGTCAGCTTTAAAAAACAAAATCCTGCTGCTCCTGACAAGGAAAATGGATGCTGGTTTTAGCTGATGCATAGCTGCACAAATGTCTTGCTTAAAAGGATCATGTTTTCCTATTTCCAGCAATAAAACTTGGGGAAATAAACAATGCAGTTATACAGAAAAGAAACAATGCAATTAATAATGCTAAAGAAAGAAAAAAAAGAATCTGCATGATGGTGTTATTTCAAGTTTCGCAGTTTTGTTTTGATTGTATTACAAGTGTCAAGTATCATAGAGCTAAGAATGGTGGGGGGAGCAGGAACCTCAATCGTTTCTTACAGATAATCTTAAAATACACTCAATTTTGAGGTTGTCTTAGACATTTAAAACTTATGAGAGTGTTTTTGATGTTGACAGCAGAGATGAATCAGCCAAAGTAAATGTCAGCTATATGAGTCAATTAGGTCAGATAACCATCATGCTTTATGTCAGTCAATTGCAAAGCATATTTTTAACAACAGGAGACCTTTCTGCACTTTCAGTAACAGAAAATGATGTTGTGTGAAGCACAATCTCTTTACCTTTTCAGAGCAATGTTAGTCTGGTTGTGCATGAGAATGTCAACAGTCCAGCAGTTTGATTATATGAAGCTAGCAGTGCATTGCCTGCAGAATGAATAGCTGGCAATCTGATCTAAGTTTTATACTTATATCCTAATTTTCTAAAGTACTAATGTTGTTTCAGTCATTTCATTAACTTGTAAATAACGATTTTAGCATTCTTTTTTTCTTACATTGCTGCAGTAAAGTGAACAATTCTCAAATGTAAAAAGCTGCGGCTTAATACAGCTTTAATTGATCAAAATTGAGTGCAGGCGCTTGCTCTTCTCAGCATCTTGTATGGCACTGCAGCTGTTCAAGGCATCTTCTGATTGGTGTCTGTGCCAAAAGATCCTTGTTGTTTGTACTGGTAATAAGAGAATCACTGCTTTGACTTCCTTTATTCAGACATCATCTACACATACTGCTTAAAAAATTAGGAGGTCTTCAGACACTGCTTCTCCAAGCTGGTAAGCCTTAAACTCAATTAACGAGAGTTACTTAAAGAATTAAGACAAGTACAGACCTCTGTGCAGGTGACTGATTCAGCTAGACAATGGCAAGGCATGTAGCTTGAAGGAATTTGGGTGATCTCCTGGCATGTTCCCTGTGCTGAAGAAGCAACTGTAAGTGCAGCTTTGTTGATATGTCTTTGCTAAGTTGTTTAAGGTCATCTTGCTACAGTTGGTATGCTGGATGATTTTGTAACCTGTTTCTTAACAGATAGAGAAGAAACGTGGTATCTTCACTGCTCTCCTTCTAGCAGTTTACAAGTAGCTGCTGTTTTCATTCTAAATTTGAGGATGGAGCATAATATTGCTGATCCAGCCATCTTCAGCATGTTGCAAATGGTGTTACACTTTTCTCCCTTTGTAACTCTGATTATGGTGTTTGCTGGTAATGCTTTCAATGCTGAACCCAGTACATTCAGGGAGTGCTTTCTGCAGGTTCATGTGAAATAAATAAAAATACTAAAATGCTTAACTTCGTCCTGGAGATTACATCTGTACAGATGGCAGAAGGGAGAAAAAACCCTTGTGCTTGCTGCGCCTTGATAATAAGGGGAAAGTTCTATCTAGAATCAGTTGTTTTAAGTGGTTTTTCAATCCTCATGTGTTTTTAATTGTAGGTTACAGTCTAAAGAACCCATTTCAACATACCTCGCATATACTATGACACTTGAAAAGCTGCAGTGAGTAGGAAGGCTGTCAGCTATGAAGAACAGACTTTGAAGTGTTTGTTTTAGTACTTTGAGATTTATGTCTTCAATTCCAGAGACTTTTTTTGCAAATGAAAATGTGAATACCTTAACTAGAAGGGTATATTTCCACATCTATGGGGAGATGTGAATGCTGTTAGTAGCCCTGAGTTGCACCTTTTTCTGCACTGAAATCAGAACAGCAATTCTTGTATTGGTTGTGGTTTCCGGTACTGTTTCCCTCACATTGACTGCATTTGTTCCCAGCCAGTGTAGCTTGCCTCACTGATACAGATAAATGAATAATAAACAAAATACCACGTCCCTTAAGCAAACAAACTCTTCTGCTTCCATGCAGGATCGGATCAAGTGTGTACACATAAATGACTGGACAGTGTCAGCCAGATTGGAGCACAGGTTTAGTTGTGCTTCTGCTGGCTGAATTGGTTGTGTAGTACAAGGGTGGAGCAGCAGCTGTCCTAGGAGTGCGGAAGGAAGGGTCATAGGGCAAGGCAGAAAAAGGGGCTGGAGTATTGGATCATGATGCAAAAGTTCATGAGTATTTCCTGCTGTGTTGTGGCAGGACATTAAGGAGCCGCTGGACAATTACGGCAAGTCCTCTTCCAGGATCTCCTTCTGAAAGTGTAAAATGCTTGCTCCTAGTGTGAAGGTCATGTTTGAGTTATATTGCTGTTAGATATGTTAGCCTGCTCGAAGGCAGAGCTGATGGATAATCACCAACAGCAGAAAAATTCCTAGTGTCTTTGGGTTCTTACCTTTTTCTTTGGTTGCCTGAGCTCAGGCAACTTCTGAGAGAAATTGCAAGTACCCTGTCAGATTTTCAGACTACCTTTCTGTGTCTGTCAGTTTGAGGGTATCCAGTTTGTTCCCCAAGTTTCCTGGGATAGAGCTAAGCTTTTAAATTATGTTGGGTAAAAGGATTATGTAGCAGCTCTGTTCCTGACTCTCATCTATGACTGTCACCTTTCCTTCGTACCTATTTTTTAATTCATTGCAAAGAGGTCGCTAGGTGCAAAATACAGTAAGCATGAAATTGGAGGTCCTCTCTGTCAAGCTCTTGAGTTTATTTTTTTTGGGGTGGGAAAAGCAATTATTATTTGGAAGAAAAACACTTAATAAGGATACTTAAAAATGGAATGGTGCTTAAGAGGCTTTGTCAATAAGCAGTTTCAGGCCATGCTCTGAAGAACAGCTTGGATATCCCAAAGGATTTTTACAGCTATGCCAGTGGGTCTAATTACAGATAATACTTGTCTCACTTAAGGATCTAACTGAGGCATGCTTTACACCAGTGTGACTGCTGTACCAGTAGTGTTAATACTGCTATTTGTAATTTAGTTGACTCTGGCATTCACTGAAATTGCATATGTGTGGAATGAATAAATTGCTTCTTGTCTGATCGGATGAATCTTAATAGTATTTGGTTTGGTTTTTTTAGGGATTATGTGAGGAGCGAATTGGAATCAGGATATGAAGGGCCAATGTACTTGGAACCTCTCTCTATGAATCGTTTCATGACTGCTTTAGTAGGTAAGTGCTTTAAATATTTGTGATGCAGGAAAGCGTTCTGCCTAATTCTCTTCATTGAAAACTATGCACATTTTTACCTCTTGGTTTCAAATTTCTCATCGCTTATAGTAGCTGTGGCCCTCTGGACTTGTTCCAACAGTCCAATGTCCTTTTTGTGTTGAGGACATCAGAACTGCACACAATACTCCAAGTGAGGTCTCATGAGAGCAGAGCAGAGGGGCAGGATCACCTCCCTCGACCTGCT
>JAOEHY010003236.1:0-87609 GCA_025447955.1 Psilopsiagon aurifrons | reverse complement strand
TGAGACCTGCTCTTTAGCAAGGCAATGTCAACAGAAGCTTTTACTGCTCAATGCAGCTCTTACTATATGGGGAAACCATTACTCTGAAAAGTCCATCTCAGAGCCATTACATTTAGTTAGAAACAAACCTTGTTCCTGTGGAAAGCGCCTTCACAGCAGAACTATCTCCTTCTGCATCATCCAGTATGTATGCAGAATGTAGGAGGGTCCAGTACGGGCATGGGAGTCTGCTGCCATCCAGAGTGAAACATCTGGGACTCTATGATTTTAACACCTTGAGAGGAAGCCTGTGGCTCACTAAACTCTGAATTGGACTATGCCACCATATCTCTGAGGCTGATATGGACCAAGAAATCCACTCTGCAGTCACCTCTGGAACTAGAAGAGTTGCACAGCAGTAACCCAGACAGGGCCCCAGGAGCAGCTGGTTATCTGAGCGCCTATAAACATCTCCAGGAAAGCAACATCTTAGGATTAAAAATAGCTAAAACAAAAGAAGGGTTTTCTCCCTGTCCCTCACTTTTCCAAACTGTTAAAAAAACGCCAACCAAAAATAGCAAAGAAGTCCTCTGATACCTCACTACATTTCAGTTTCAAAACCCTCAGAAATTCAGGTCCTTGATTTGACATCTCTGAAAATCCCTGGTAAAGGCAAAATGCATTAGCAGTCACCACTCCTAGTGTCAGATTCCTCTTGATGTGCACCCACGTGTTCATTCTGCCTTTGAGGGCACCAGTGTGGGTGGCTTCAATCAATAGCATGTATCTGGGCGCTGGCAGAGCTGAAGAGGGCATTTTGAAAGAATGAATGCATGGAGAACTTTGCTGAAATTTGGGATCTTTCACCGTTCAACAAACAATAAAGCAATGGGGATATTGACACAGCTGCCTGAGCAAAGGACAGGAGACACCATTGCCAATATATTTTCTCCTCCAGAGGCAGGTAGAGGAAGAACTGCATTGGACATAATTAGTTTTGCAGTAGAAAACAAATCAATTGAAAAAGCAAGTTTTCAATCCTCTACCTAACACAATAACAGGAAGCATAAAATTGATTTTGGTTTGAGGTGGATTGGTCTCAGCCACATCGTATGTGTGGGGCTTGCTTCACTTTATTTGTTTTTTCCTGTCCACAAGGTGACAACTTCAAATGAGTTAAGGCTGTTTAACAAGCCTTTCCTTTATACCTGTTAAAGATGCTCCTACAAAACTCCAGAGCTGGATTTAACCATCAAAATCCCAGAGACTGTGGCCCTGGGTCCACAAAGAAACATGCTAAGGATCCCTTGTACCTCTTGAGATATATCCTTGAGATACTCCTTAGTACAACAGTCAAATCTCATTAAACAATCAGTCCAACAGAAAGGTAGCTAGCCCCTTCAAAAACTCTCCACTCTTTCAAGCAGGAGGTATGGACAGTCAGCCTTTTAAATAAACTCTGTCAATCTATTTTTTTCCCAGCATAACCCAGAAAGCTGCTAGATTCAGTCTTTTTGACCAGACAGGAAAGCAGTCATGGACTACAAAGAACCTTAATTTGGGCCCCATGTTTGGCAATGACTTTTTCGTGTATCTTGGAGCTGCTTCGAATGGCGTTCTTACCCAAAACAGGAGCATCCAGTACCAGTCTTTCTGAAAGTTTCTCTCTCAGCTGCTATATAATGACAAACATACACTGCCACATGACTTCACCTCTCCGCTTGCCTCTCCCTGTGTTACTGGTCTTGAACTGCCTTCGTTCCATGGCAAGGTCAGGCACACATTCATCCCCATCTCATACATTTTTCTTGTTATCAGTCTGTATCAGTATTTTGGAAGATTGAATCAGAAGAGGAAGCACAGAGCAGGAGAGATCAATAATTGATTATGCAGTTTCTTCCTCGCTATAAGCAAATTATTTACATCCACCATAGCAGCCTAATAATTTCCAGGAAGGTCCTGTGGGTCACCAGCCTAAATAAACTTCTACTACCCAAGAGGCTGGACAGCAGAGCAGATGGGGACAAGCAGTGATCAAATGTATTAATTTTATCACTTTTTACTGAAATAAAGAAGCAAACACCAGAGGTAACTACAAACACAGGGTAATTATGTCCCCAATAAGCAAACCAGCTGTTTCAGAAAAGAGTTTGTCTAGAACATGAGACTGTACATTACAGAGTAGATATTACAGACCACTATCAAAAGATCATTTGAAGGTACTGATGAGAATGATCATTTCCACAGAGTACCAGGGTACAAGACGATCCAAGAAGCACACGCAGCAACACCATGGCATTAAATCATCAGCAGCAAAAAACCAAAACAATACATGCAGGGTAAACCGAAAAGCCAAAATGAACTCTCCAATACAGAAGTGTACCTGGAACCAAGCTGTTATTTCATGTGTACTACAACTATGTGGGGGCACAACAGAGATCCTTCCAGGCTGATGCCAAGCCTCAATTCAGAATGCAAGGAGCAGGAGCTCACCTTGCTGCTGCTTTTCTTCCACTGTTCAAGGACACTGCTCAGGAGCAACACCCCACCACTGAAGCAAATGAAGAAAATGAATGCTGAAGAAATAACCTTGTCTGAACACAGGAACTCCCGCAGTGTTACCAGACACTTGGGATCTTCACTGGTTCCTGAGCAGTCACAAAGGCAACAAGTTCATTCCCAGAGTCTGTCTCTCCTTTTAACACCTGGGAATGTCCCACGTGCTCTCACCGCCAGTGCCAGTCCTGACTTTATTCCCTGGCTTTGCTGGAGCCAAAATTTCTTCCTGTGCACAACCCTGCTGAAGGAAAAGCAGCCAGCTGCGGCTTCCGATAGGATTCTCCCATTTGCCAATGAGAAGACAGGTCAAGTTGCAACTCCCTTCTTGTCACACAACTGCTGAAAAAACAGATAGCTATCTATATCCAAAGTTTATCAAGAGCTCTGTCACATCTATTGCCATCCTATACTTCTACTTGAGTTTGTCAAAGTCCAGGTTTCCTAATACGTAAAGCAGACGTGTCATATATCACAATATGTGATGTCTAGTGGGCTGCCCATGTATTTGTATGTGTACTGTAATAATATAAACTGCATAAAAATACACATTTCTGGATTGTTTCCTGTCAGCTGCACACTTCCACAAGATTAGAAATGAATGAGCATCCTACACGGATCACACACCACGAGCTGCTCCAGCTGACTTCTCTTAGGAATTGTGCTCAGGACAGCTCCCTTTGTGGTCTGGGTTTGGGTTTTTGTTTTGTTATTTGGGTTTTGTTATCTAACAGCTTCTGCTGATCCTCTCTGAGGATGTAGGCAGTGTGATAGACAAAGTCTGCATGGAAAGATTCTCAGTGACTTAGGTCTTGAAACTTAAGAGCAATCCTTTGAGCATGGCTTGCATTAAACCTCATCTAGATGCAAAGAATTAACACTTAAAATGAAAGAAATCCAAAATATCTGTTCTGTGAGAGATTCCAGTACCTATTTTTATCCATTGTCAGACTGATTTCCATATATTCCACAGACTTCATCTACTCATTTCCTTGTATTTTCACAGGCTAGAAATGAAACTAATAAGTATTCTGCTTTAATACTTTTGAAGAAAAAAAACAAGCTTATCAACATTCTCCCTAGCAAAATACTTACTCTAGCCATAGACTCTAATTCTTTGTCTAATGTTCAACCTTAAGATATATTTTTCCTCAGTGGCACAGTGGTCCATGGGTGTTGCAGTTCCTAAGTATTGTTGTCCACAGTACACCAGAGAACCCAGACTTCTCAATCAGACTCCTCTTACCACAATACACTAGCATTTATTTAATTGTAAAGAAGGATAGTAAGATTGAACCCTGCTCTGCACTATGGCAAAGTAATCCCAACTCCCTCTCCAAATACTAAACTGTCTCACTCTCATTCCTCTTTGAATATCTCAGTGCAATAAGAAGATTCTTAATCGCTTCTGATACCAAACTAAATATCCATTTCAGTTACCCCAACAAAAAATAATCTGCTGAGTTCCAAGGCCTTTTGTGCAAAGAACAGCAACACTGGCTGCTTACTTCTGCCATGAATGATGCAATATTTTCCTTGCTGCTAGGCTAAATGCATGGAATCCTTTCTGGGAAACCATACCAAAGCCCCTTGTTCTTTGTTCTTCCAAGACCAGCTTCCCTTTATGATATGGCTCAAGGAAAGTGTGCTTGTGAGGCACTTTGGTATAATAGATGTACCTTTATTTACCATTAACAATGAACATCACAATAGCTAGCATCCTGATTTAACCGGATCACTCTTTCCAGGCACCTTAGCAGGCTGCACCTGAAGAACACCTTGTGCTGTCTGACCTCAGGCCCTTCCACAGTGGAAACAGCTGAAAATCACAATTGCTTCACAGATTTACCTGGTCATTCAGAAATCACACTGGAAAGTCAAGGGTGGGAATGGACTTAAACCCTGGATTTGTGCTGCAGATTCATCTCCCACCCACAGCTACTCAACCATAATGGAATTTCCTCAATAAATAATTGTTCCTTTTTAAATTTGCCTCCAACAGTTTTATGGAAATATGGATCAAGTTTGAGAGGGCTTTTAACATCCCATTAAAAATTAACCAGTTGTTTTATTGATTAGACAATTTGCAATGTGGTTGACTTCGCAGTCTGGGAGGGGGCTGGGTTTGTTTTATTTTCGTTTAAAAGAAAGCCTTATGCAGACGCTTTCTTTTTTTGTTGGCCAAGTGACAACTTTGTTAAAGCACAGCATAATTTGATGTGGCTTAACTTCTCACGGTACTATTTAAGGTAATACTATGGTACAGTGGCTTTAGAGTTTTTTAGGAAAACACAGATTGGTCAGACACTTCACTCCAGTGAAAAGTTGCATTTGAAAGTCAGCAGCCTCAAAAATGTAAGGTCCAATACCACCCAACATGTTTACCCTCAGGAACGGTGATTTGCAGAAAGTTCTCCCAAGGAAAAGCAGGAAATAAACAATATGGTAGTTTCAAGTTAATAACACTTCTGCTTCTGCTACATCCCTAAGATTTCATTCTTTTATGAAACAGTAACAGGAAAATGGATGAAATAGCTCTTCATCTCACCACACTGAGTTCAGCACACAGGCAGCTTAAAGCAGGCATACGTTTACTGAAGAAAGCAGGGAAGGGCTGTAACTTTCCACATAAAATCAACTTTAAGTGTTCACCTTACCAAGCTCTCCTTTCTGGCTGCACAGACCCTTCATCCAACACTGATGAAGGGCACACAAATAACCTCCCTTTCCCAAGATCTCAGCCCAATTGGCAATGTCCAGATCCCAAGCAGTAACTGAAAAGAAGCACTCCAGGTGGCCGCTGTCCTATAATTGTCAACAGTAATAAATACAGCATAGTTCAAAGAATAGGACCATCCTTTCAAGAACAGTCCCCAAAGAAATTTGAATTACCATGTGACACAAACTCTAACCTCCACGGTTGTTTAGAAAAGTTATGTGAAATATTAAAGCAGTAAATTACAAGTAGTTAGGCCACATGGATGCCAGTAAGAATAGATAAGCAAGACATAGGTAGCTTTCTTTCAGACACTTTATCAAACCCAAATAACATGGATGTGAGGTTTGGAGCATCAAATAGCTAAAGTGTTTCAAGTTTTGAGACTATCAGGATTGAGAAATTATTGAAGTTTGAGCAAAAGTCAAGGGAAAATAGAATAATGAGAATGAGTCTGCCTAAAACTTGGGAATGAAGAATAAATCTTGGTTTATGACGTAAAACAGATTGTCAGCTTTAAGAACTCTGGTGATTCAGCTTCAAAAATCAGGCAGTTTACCAGCTGTCTTTTCTCAGAGGCTATCTACACAATTTGTCCTGCAGGCTGCACCTGGATTTACAGGATGTCAAGATGACATTAGTTTTACTGTAGGAAAAACAAGTTACTGCTCATTTTGTCCCAGTATTTCCTCTCGCCCTGCTGCACATACTGCCATCACATGATCTGCTAGGCAGGTACCAGGCATTTTTGCAACCTGGCTTGGTTATGAATTACAGGAAAGCTGAAAAACATGAGGGAATAGATAACCCACATTAGCAAACCTCAGCAGGACAGTCCTGACTGACTGTGTCCCAAAATGCCTGCTCATTGCTGGAGAAGAAATGAGGATGTTAGTTTCAGTTCTTTATCCAAATGTGAATTTTACTGGAAGATGAATAAACTCATCAATATGCTTTTATCATTAAATAGAGCTTTCATTATCTATTTTATGACCGTGTGTATATATATCAAAACGTTTATGTTCAGTTTCAACATACATATCACATATATATGCTTCATACACATATATATGGGTGGATTTTGTTTTAGATCCTCCTCAAATCTTTGATGTATTTGTCTACAGAGAAAAGGCTGTATTTAAAATAAAACTCTAACAGCACAGACATAACACAACCTAGTGACTTTCTTTAGCATTTCTACCTTCTGGTAAAATTCACATCTAAGCCAAATGAGAAATCAAAAGGCTTTCAAAATGAGCCCCCTGCCCCTTTTCTGTAAACCTGTAAAGAATCAGTAGGTTCTTGAGGCTTTCTGGCCTACTACATTTATTTCTCCTTCTCTGTAACAACTGATACCACAGGTCTTGGGAGATGTCTCTGTCCACCAACAGCAACAGCACACTACCTAACAGCATGGTCAGCCCCCTACCTGAAAAATAAACAGATACCCAAGAGATAGTAAACTCCAACATTCCTATCTTTCTCCTGAATAACCCTGGCAAAGCCATCCTTTGGGTCCAGCTGGGCTTGTTCAGGGATTCCATCACTAACACTAAAAAGATCCACTGCTAGTGTTATTTCGTTACTGCCTACAAGTCTCCATCTCTTTAACCAGTCATTAGTGCCTGCGCCTCTTCCTTCACTCCTTATGTGCCCACTGACAGCAACAAACACCACAGTTCAAAGCTGCTTTCCCTGACTGCATGGAGGGAATGGGAAGGCAGAATAAAGAGCAGATATCCCCCATTCAGTTAGGTTCTATTTCCTGGCACCTGAGTAAAGGGAGGAATAGTAAGAAAGCCCAATGTCAAAGTACAGGCTGCTACTTTGTACAAAATGGGAAAGGTTTTGAAGGCTGACAAATGAGCAGACAAATATCCCTTCAGGAGTCCAATCTAGTGCCTGGGTAATGTGGAAGCAGAGGAAGAACAACCTTATGCCACCAACAGCATTTTTTTGTTCATAGCACACTCCTTAAATCAAACCCCCTGTTCCTGCTGGAGCTCTAAATTACCTTTAAACTCACAGTCCTTTCCACACTGCTGCTGCTGAACTAACAGATACTTTTCTTAGAAGACCCTGAAATTTCAGGGAGGTGACCCACACTGCTTATTATCAGTTGCTTATATTGTACAATGAATGAATGTAGGAAGAATAATGTTTGTTATAGACATCAAAGCCCACTGGTTAGAAAGACTTATAAATGAAGTTCTCCTCTTTACAAAGATTTGAAACAAGGTTCCTAATACTGCACTTTCAAGCGCAAAGTAACAAAGGAATGGATCAGGAGCAGGGTCATAGGATGCAACGCAACTTGGGTTACACCAGGGACAAAGCTCTCATGGACATAATTGATTCTTGAAGAAGTGCTAGAGGCGTGAGCAGCATGGAGGGGGGCTGAATGATACTGGAAATGTTGCTACCTGCATGCGGTCTTACCATGGCAGCATTGCCTACTGCTTGAATTATGCAACAGCTAAGGAAGGATTCCAGTTAGCAGGCATGTAAATAGCTAAACTGTTACACTTTATTCCCTTTTAACACAAAAAGAGAACCACCCCTGTAATGGCTTAGACAATGCTGACATTGAAAATCCAGAAGTGAAATGGCTTGCAACAACCGTAATTGTAATTAATGAGGCTGCGCAAATCTTGGCAAGTGAAGAATAAAGAAGTCTTTTGAAAGACAGTAATAACATCAGTCACAGAGAAAGTATGGCTGTGGGCCAGCACGTAGGCCACACAGTCACAGCCCAAGTATTCCAGCAGCCCAGGCCTATTTTACAGGATTTGCCAGTTTTGTGGCGAAATGCTTGCAGGTACTGAGTAGTTAGGATATAGGAGACATTGTCAGCACACTACACAGGAATATTTAATAACAGGCTTTCTTTTATACATCAAAGATCCTTGATGGACTATTACCCAATTTCAGTCAGGCTAAGAAAGCTGCTGTAAAAAATTTACTGACAAGAAGACTAACATGAAACAGAATAGCTTGAAAGGACAGCCACAAAAATCTAACACAAAGAATCCTACTAGTGGAAGATTGACTGGCACTGCATCTCTGAGTAATCGAACGCCTCCAAAGGAGGAAGCCTGAGTCTATATAGTGCTGAAAACAGGACAGAGCTAGGAAAATACAGAACATAACACTTGTGTTAATCTTTTGCCATAACTGGGCTGGGGTTTATTTGCAAGGCCAATACGGCCCTAACCAAACAACCAAAAGGAATGTGCATCTAATGTACAAAACATGGTTAGTTGCTGACAATTTTTCACACTGTATCTGAACAGTGCCAACACTTCTATTTCACACTCCAGCACCCTTTGGGATGGACAGAGAGTTCCCTCCTGCAAGCAGCACAGCCCACGTACAGCCAAGACAGCTCACAAACGTGCTGAGTGGTGACCCAGCTGCTACAGCTCAGTCTATTTTTAAGTAGCCTTGTCATGCTATTGTATGGATGTTTCTATCAGAAACACTCCTACACAACACTTGGTCTTCATAATTCCAAGCTACTGACCAGGGTTCAGCTGAAGACCTCCTCAGACGCTAGTGAAAGCAGATGCCCCTCTCATCTCCCAGACAAGAGCCTTGCAAGCCAGCACCGCAGGTCCATGTTTCACACACATTCATACAGAAACCATTTGGCTCAGCAGGCACACCTCTGGATATTGTGTTTTCTTTCTTAGCATTACACCAGCTGCAGCGGCTCAAGTTGGTTGGCACATCATTCTGTGTCCCCTCACCCGACTCCAACCAGCTCCATAGGTGCTGGTTAGGAGGGCGCCTGCAGGAGAGGGAATATGCAAAATTCCACCATGCTGTGAAGATTGCTGTCGCTGCTCCACGAGATGCTGGAGATGCTGGTGTAAGGGGAAAGGACAGACGGCAGGAAGGAGCACAGTAGAATCCTTTTCTGGCCAGATGGTGGAAACGTAGCCCCAGGTAGAAGTACAAGTAGCACACTGACATGTTTTTCTTCTGAGTAGAGGGAACTTGAAAAACAGATCAGAGGGAGAAAGCAAAAGAATCATTCTTCCTCAGCTCACCAAGTTCAACTCTTGGCAAACAGCCATGCCCGAGATGGGTGGCAGGAAAAGGCAGCAGAAGGTCTCATTTCTGCTTGCGACCTTACCCCTGAACATAGAATCATAGAATAGTCAGGGTTGGAAAGGACCTAAAGGATCATCTAATTCCAAGCCCGTGCCATGGGCAGGGACACATCCCACTAAACCATGCCACCCAAGGCTCTGTCCAAGCTCCAAAAAATCAGGACAGCAGTGTCTGAGCCTCTCAGATATAGAAAATGCTCACCATGAGGTAGACGCTAAACTGCCTGTGCTCTGAAATCTTAGCGACCCCTTGGCTTATGTGTTAGCTCTGACCTCCCTCTTCTTCCACAATAAATTTCTCTTTTCCACACTGCTTCAGACAATCATGAACAATGCAGCCTTTTTCTCATCTCCTCTGAACTGCATTGCCATGGAAAATTAAATTTACAGACATTCACTCCATTTCAGGAATTTTCATTTATAAAACACAATGTTGGTATTTTTAAAGATCTTTTTGGTAGGGTTGAGGGAGAAACCAAAGCAAACAAAGGATTCCAGCTGCAGTTTATTTTCTCCTAATTACTTCCTAGATCAAATCACTTTTCTAGATGCTATCTAATATTGGATGCTATCTTCCTTCTTCATTTCAGGTTAGCATCAATAATTGTCTACCTACTGCAGATTTTGATACATGAGCAGAAAGAAAATGCTATTGTGATTTAATCAGGAGATACATTATGGAGAACGAACCGTCAATCAGTAGAGTTAGGATTCCCTCCCCTCATTCTTAACTGAAACCTTCTTAGGCTGTCTGCAAACCTCTTAGTGCTTGAGGGTGGGGCAAAGAAGATGGAGGAGCTGGAACAGACGAGATCTGTTGTAGAGTGCTGTTTAGTGGTAGTTGGGAGACAACTGATAATCATTTCCATTACTGAAAAGATGAAGAATGCCACAAGGCTTAATCCAGGGAAAAAAAATACAAAGGAATAAGAAAAGAACAGTCTGAAAGGACAGCTTTATTATACAGACATTTCTGTTCTTCACAGATTGGAAAAGACAAAATGTCATAATCTTGCATTTCACACACTGTCTTTTTTAATCTTTATACAAACACCTTTGGTTTTTAAAAATCATCATTATGTACAGAATTCAGAAACACAAATCACTAATAAAAAATAAGGAAGAAAACAGATAACAGAGTGAAATAAGCTGGAAGGAGATTCAGTTGGGGAATTAATTTACAATGCCAAAAATATAATTGCCAACTGATTAACACATTTTTTTATCCCTCTTATGGGCATTTATTTTTAATTTATTAATTTCAATGCTCATTATACCTTGATTACACTCTCTTTTGGAAGGAAATAAGATTCAAAGTGGTTTCTATTTTTTCCCTGTTTTATTGTTTCCATACAGTAACTGTATGTCATGTGCTTGAATCTGTTTGTACTTTCTCTCACTTGAGGTTCTATTTTGGGTTGACTGTATTTGGGGGGAACAAACAAGTTTAAGGGCACTTGGTTGCAAATCAATCACTGAATGATAAGAGCTAATTTAAAGTGGTACTAGAATTTGCTCTAGGCTGCAAGGTGTCCTTGTGACACTGCCAATGCTCTGTGCAGAGCAAGGAAGGAGCAAATACAAAGGTTACCCATAAAATGCTCTAAAGTTGCAGGTAGATTTCTAAAACAGAAAGGCAGTTCTTCTGCTCTGTACAAATACTGCCCTACTGTCCTACATCCGTCCCACCTTTTGTATCTACCAGAACTTGTACATGCTTCATTGCTATTGTCGGGAAGCAGCTGAAGAAAATGTGAGGACTTCTAGGCAAGGCAATCAAATTTATTGGCTTCATTATTTTGAGCAAGCTGCCTATGGTGTTGTTTATGTTCCAATTGCCTGGAAACACTCTGACACCCTACTGAGTATTGTAACAAGATCTGCTAAAGGGTGGACAAGCCTCTCTTGGGCAGCACAGATTAACAGTTCCAGGCTCTTAGAAAGTTACTCTCAGCTGCAGAATTGTCTATATGCAGTTTTGTAAATTGTAATAAACACGTGATAATTCAAATTACACTAACTGGAAACAGGAATCATAGAACCCTAGAACCACTGAGGTTGAAAAGGGCTTCTAAGATCATCAAGTCCAACCATAAACCTAACACTAAACCATGTCCCTGAGTACCACATCTACATATCTTACTATTATTTGTCATAGACCAACATCCTCACACATGCACACGTGCCCGTACTATAGTTCTGCTGATATGTGCTATTTAAGCACCATAACTTATTCAAAGATGAAACTTTTCACTTATTTGGAGACATCTTTGGTATGTTCTAGAGAAAACCTACATTTGCCTTCTTATTTCTAGTGTGGCCTTGCTACAAAGGAGGAGTGAGATCATGCTTTTATGTCCTCATGAACAGCTCACAGAACTCAGGGCTGGTACGGAAAGGGTATCAGTTGTCAAACTAAATGTTTTCTTTCCCCACACTATCCCACAGATGAGCAGCTATCTTTGTGTAATCACAATGCCACTAATATTCAAACCTTACAGGTCAGCTCCATAAAGAAACATGGCCTTGAATACAGGAGATATCTGATTTTTTAATGCCTTTTTTCTGATGTAGAAAGTAAGCATTCTGCTAATCCTAATTCTAGTTTTCACTTCTCAGAAGAACCAGCAACATATCTTACACGTTTTTAAAGGAGAAAGTTTTAAACAAGCTTTAAACCTGAGGCTTTGTTAAAACAATGAACATATCAAGATTTAAGGAAAAATTATGAGGCAGTAATCTTGCTCGTGACTTTAACTCTGAGTTTGTAAACTCATTACATTTATGGCAGCTATTATACCTCTGGATTATTCTTACTGCTTGTATAAATAGCTAGGCAGTGCTAGAATCTGGCCAAAGTGTTTGCCTCAATATCTTAACACAACAAGGTCCATAGCTTAATTGCATGCTTAGCCAAGAAGCAATGCTACTTGCTTATTCCTGCATTTTGGCTTGTCATTTTTTTAAAGATTAAGGATGAGTACCCGGTTTCACTACAGTGCCTGAAGTTATTCTCTTGGGACAGCATTAGCAGAAAAGATAACAGTTATTTTCTTAATAGAAGATATTATTTACAGGTAGAGCTACGAGAGCAAACATGATTTCAGCTATAATCTCTCATGTTGCCTATGGTTTTCAGGAGATAAAAAGGCTATAGTTGTTAAGGATGTATTTAAGTCTAGAAATGCAGAGCCAGGTACAGAAATCGTGAGTGATATCTTGGCTATATAAAACCAAAATGATTCTACCATTAACTTCATTCCACCAGGATTTCCTTCTCCTTGTTAGCTTCTGCCTTTGGAATCTATTCTATAGCAACTATCAACTCACTCAAAAGGACTATAACTCACAAAGTTCAGACGAAGGTTTAAAATGTACATAGGTGACATATAAACCCAAGTCCCACTACCAAAAATAATGTAGTGGCTGAGTTTTTTGAGGTAATTTGGGACACAGATGCCTGTCAGATTTTCCAACCTTAATTTGCAGCTTAGGTGCTGGATTGCAATGGATATTCTCATCCATGCCATTTACTTTAGTGAGGCTTTGCCCCTCACTTCCATTATGTATTTGACACATATATCCCTTTAAAAATATAGCCCTTGAGAAGAATACCAGATACTGAATAAGTCATATACCACGCCTAGACTGAGGCTGTTATTACAGACATAGTTACAATTACACATTATGTTATGTATAGAAGAGTTCTTATCATGGACTTAAGTGGACCAACAAGGCTGCACATTTGAAGCCACACAAGAAAATCAACTGAGTGAAACAGACTGGTAAAAAAAGAGCTTAGTTATACATTTCCACCCCACTTGCATTTTTATTGGCAAAACACACCTCAGTTAGGGCTTGCTTGCCTGGGAGTACAGAACTAGCTCTAAGACTAACTGATCAATTAAAGTCTGTACTAATGGACCCACTGGGCTTTCAAGCTTTCTTGGAAGTGGGAGCAAAGCTCTGAAGACTTTTATAGTACGGAAAACAAACTATTTTCAAGCCCTACTGAAACAGGCACCCAAAGCTATATCTCCATATCAACCTGCCTTTAACTTCAAAGATAGTCCTGCTCTAAGGCCAACTATCAAGAACTCAGGCCTCTTTCCACTTTTTTTATGATCGATAAAGAAGGTAGAAATGCATATTGTCACAGAGGGAGGAACAAATCAAATCCCTTTCCTCAGGGGAGGCCATCGAGAGACTCCCTTCAGTAACACTCAACACTAACCTGCATGGCTATTGCAAACAATAATCTTCCCTCTTTTTCATTTTCTTCCACGCAATGGATTCATCTCTATCTTTATTCTTTAAAACACTCCGTATGGTTGATTAAGCTCTTTTCTTCTCCCACTGTAGATGCTTTATAAAAGGATGTTATTGAGAAAGGAAATGTATGTGGGTGGGAGAATGAATACATAATTATTATTATTATTGTTATTTTTGTCTGGATAAAAGATGCAGAATTTGGTATTCGGAATTGTGAAATACAAAACTTAGATGAGGTATGTAGCTCAGAGATTATTCTATTCCATTCCAATATCTGTTACCCAATCACACAGCCTCTTTGGTCTAAATAATTTTAATTAAGCAATTCCACCTTCTGTAGTAGCCATTACCAGAAGATAATTGACTGCATTGGTAATGAAGCTTTCTGAGGGTGATAAACAAACAGCAAAGTTAATTATCTGGCAGTAATGCCTGTTATGGCAGTGCAACACTGGCCAACTAAGTTTCCTGTTCTCCTGCAGTATCCTTTCAGTAAATCAATGTAATATCCGTGGCTGTATATTGTCTTATTGCAGCAGTAGTATTCAGCAACGGAAACAGGAAGCCGCCAACTGGTCAGGAGTGCATGGAAACCAATACGCTGAAAATATGCTCTTTTTATTACATGTGTTCTATTTAACTGGTGAATTTTATCAAGATTTCTCTCTCCCCTTTCTAACTGAAGAATGAATTTTCAAACTCTGTGTTTATGTACCAGGTATATCTGACAGCAGAGATGTATTTCAATTATAGACAGAGTCCAGAAGTTTCTATTACCATACATCACCAGAGTGATATTCTACTACTATAGAAGAGTAGTATTCTATTACTGTATAACACCAGAGTGGATTTAAGTTTCGTTTTTTTTTTTTTTTCCTTTTCACTTAGCTTCTGTTTTCACCTTTTCTGTTTCTTGGCAATAAATCCACTCACACTGAATTAATTGGATAGATCACATTTAGATTTCATTTTGTGAGTTAAAAATCAAATTGTTGACAGTTTGTGTATTTAACTCTGTATCACTCAAAACTAACAGTGACCCGTGTGTTTCTCTGCAGGTAAAAGGTAGGTTTAGATTTATGACAGTTTTTAAAAGTATTAAAATAAATGTATCAAGTCAAGTTTATTTGACTTTTAACATGGAAAAATGTCAAGCTAGTTTTATTTTAGAAGTTGCCTTATTTGGTTGGGATTTTTTTGCTACTAAGATGGATTCCCAGCTTTATAGCTAAAAGTATATGCAAGTGGGATATCTTTATTCCTAGAATCACAATGCTATTCCCACCCTAATTTCAGCGTCTCGAAAACAAAGGAGTATGTCTTCATGCCAGTTAAAAACAAACACACAAAAGATGTAGCTGTTCTCTGAGAACAACCAAATTCTATGTAGTGGAATTCGGATGCAGAAACATCTGTACAGCATTTGGGGGATTTGTCTGGTTGGAGTGGTTTTTGGCACTCACTACCCTTATCTGATTTCTATGATATTCAGATAACTGCACAGCAGTGTCAGATGTGTGCAAATTCTATTGTTAGTAGTAGCTCAGCTGTTTTACATGGATCCAGTTGCAAACTACAGGCGAGGGAACCCCAGCAGAAACTAATGTTAAATAAATTTATCAATCCTTTCACATAGAAATCTTGCTAAGAATTCTCCAAAGAGTAAATGTTACAGTGGGTTTTGGGTTAGAACTATCACAGAGATACCCCTGCTTTGCATTAAAACAAAATTCTTAGTCCTTTACAATGCAAAAGTGGCTTAACAGTAACTGCAGTTCTTCAAGAGCATTGTTTTTCCTCACATACACTTAGAGGGCACTTTGTTAAGGCCACAGACCTCTGATGATCTGTGTATTATCTGTGTCTTTGAACTGATTTATACCTATTCCTGAATGATTCCATCCAGTGGACAGAGCCCCCTCAAGAAGATCCACTGGCAGTTCTGCTAAGCAAGGATCAGAATCACATTCTCCAAGTCTGAAAGTGCCAGATTTATCTGGTAATAGGACAGAAATTACTCCAGTGTTGAGTCAGCCTTTGATTTATTGAGATTTAAGTTTGCAAGAGCTCCAAGAACTCATCCATAATTGTTGAGCCAAGGACAGTGCTAAAGACTCAGAGGCACCTCACTTCTCTTAGTGTACCTTTCTAGATCCTAAAAAACATCTGATATGCAGGCTAATGGTCATTCCTATATAGCAGCACAGAAAGACATGAAACACTTTTCAAGATTGTGGCTAGGGACTTGGAGACAAGTAGCATAAGGAAAGTTTAGCAGCAAAAGCTACCTGAAATTATGCTAAGTACTTTTTCATTTTTCTCCTCTGCAGTCAGCTGGTGACCTCTTTAGGATAAGCATCTGTGCTTTTCTTGGGTTAGAGCAGAATGCCTGATTCAAGAGGCCTGACTGGAACTTTGAATTTCACAGCAATACAAGCACAAAATAAGAAGAGGAAATCAACTTAGGAGGTAAGTTAGGAACAAGGAGTCTTCCAGAAATCATCAGTATGTAGGCAAAGACCTACTAAGGAAGGATGACATGTTTTCACTGGGTCCTGAATTCAAACATAGGCAATCCAGGAAAGCTTAGAAATTCAGACTGAATTCGAGAAAGAGTTCTACAAGGGGAAAAAACAAGAGTAAGAAATAGTAACTATGAACACTATAATATTTAATTTTAATCCTTCTGGAATCATCACAGCTTCAACAGTGGCTATGAAGGGAAACCAGGCTTTTGAACAGAGAATGTTCCCTCAAAACCCCCTCTGTTCAATTACTGAAGTGCCACTGATCTCCAAACGCAAAACTTACCAGCACACTAAGACAGTGACCATAGCATTGGTCTGTTTCTCAGTATAATTTATCTGCCAAAGTATTCTACAATGTATATGCCTAGTTTATGTTTGAGGCTTCCCCTTTTGACTGAGTTGGAAAAATGCAAGTTCTGGTACCATTCATATCATACTAACATGGACATCAAAAACAGGTCAGTCAAATCACACCCTGAAAGTGCAAAGGTAAGACAGGTGGTTTGCTCAGACAACTAAAGCTAGGTTAAAGGAATCCATCCTACTTGCTACAGCAGCACAGAAAGAGGAGAAAGGAAAAGAATGAGGGAGTACAGCAAAAGAAAGCAGCAGAGCTTTAAGCTGCAGCCAAGACAGCAAGGCAACAGTTAGAAGCATGGTAGTTACCTCTATACACTCATCTTCACCCTCTTTTTCACCTTCTCATGTGTTTGTGGTTGCTTTTTGTTCATTTCTCCTTTGTCTCATTCCCTTTTCTTTTAAACATTTCCTGTTAGAGCCTGCCTAGCCCCTCAGTCAGTTTGCTTGAAGCCTGTCACATCACTGTACCCTTCAGCATTTGATTCACAACAGAATACAATTTGCACAAGGCCTCTCCAAAGGCATATCAACTGTCCTTTCCACAGAGTACACTCGGGATGACTGAAGCACTTGGGAAAACAAACAGTGTCTTCAGCTCTGCTCTTTAAACACGAATATGGGATTTGTTGATGCCAATAAAAATTACAGTAGCTTGTCTAAAAAGAGATAACTTCAAAAGCCACTGTGATTCTAGCAATACAGAAAGGGTTTTAGCAAAAAATAAGTAAAACTTTGGAAGTTTGGAGGTTCAGCCCTGGCATGCTCTCAGTCATATAAGGTGGTGTGTTTGAATCTCACTCAGTTGTATCTCAAAGCGTTGGATCTGCAAAAGTGAGCCAGAAATGCTGCAGGACTTCTTGGGAACATCAGCTTCTGCACAAAGGCAAAGAACAGAACCAGACATAGGAAACTAAAGGAGATAAAGCTACCCAAACTTTTCTTCCTAGGTGTTAGAATATGAATTTACAGTAGATGAGCTGTACCAAGCTCCTTTTTTTTGTCCAGAGGTAGTTTCTCTCACAGACATGCATACAGAGGCACTGCTCCCTTTTTCTTGCAGCATTAGCTCATATCTGTGCATCTGCATCCAAAATTACATATTTCATGCTGACAACGTTGTCTTGACCAAAAGAAAGGTAGATATAAAGCTAAGCCTAGGAAAAAAACATGGAACAATCGATAAATGGCCATTTCACTGTTTCAAAGGACGTGGACAGATTTTTAAGCCAGAAAGGATTCTTGGAGCACGTGATCTAACCTTCAACCCATTGTACTCCACTGTTGTTCATTAAACCATCTCATCTTTCAAATCACAGACTCCAAATGGACCCTTGTAAACAGTCAAGTCTTCCAATGCCAAAAGGTGGGAGAGGGTGCAAAATCAGAGTCCAAAGTCAGACCCCAGACTCAGAAAAGGCTCTGTTTGTCTGTTTGGACAAATGGCCTAGAAATGGCTCCTACCGCCAGCCAGAATACAAACTGATTCCTTGCAGTTGTGGGACACAGAAAGATGGGATGTTTCTCATCCAAGAGGTCCCCAGTGCCATGGCAGTGGATGAGCTGCAAACACAGTAAAATCATTGTCATCTGGTTTTGAGATGAATGGGGAAGAAGGACAGAAATACATTCTTTCGTATTTAGCATCTGATTCCAGCATGCCCTTGGTAAAGATAATTGGGGTGGAAGGGTCTGATTGTCAAGGAGACTAACATCCAAAAAGGTGATGTCGCTTGCTCATAGATGATCTCAGATCATGAAGTTACTAACAGCAAACAGGTTAAGCTACCTGAGACTGAGAGACAGGCAGGGGAAAAGAAAACAAAAGGTAAGGATGCAACATAAGGCTGCTGCTCCTTATTTGCCACTCCACTGAGAACAGCCAACACAGGAACTGCTGCCACTCATCCTAAATTCACCAGCAGCAAGCAAACTCACTAGGAGTTTGATACCAATATAGGCATCAAAATCTCCACAGCAGGTTCAAAGTAGTGGTGATAAGACAGATGCATCACTTAAAGATGTTGCTGCAACACTGAACAAGCAATAACCAAGAATTCTTCCATCCTTCAACCTTCTTCAAAAAGAGCTATAATGAAACAAGATACAAGAAGGGCATAGAGAGCACAGGAATCAAAAATTTTGGCAAAGCCAGGCAGAGGACTCAGGTATGAACAGCATACAGAACAAGATGAGAACAAAGGTTTTAGGTCCCTGATGCGAAAATGAAGCAAAGCAATGTCTGCCTTGCTGGCAACAGCTATGAGAGAAGATGCTAAAAGTGTTACTGCCAAGGAAATCAAAACAAAGCAAAATAAAGCAAGATAAAACAGAACATTGCAGACTTTTTCTACTGACAAACCTTAATGTTGTCTTGCCATATACAAAATACTGCAGACTGGCTGAATGTTGGTTTCTCTCCAAGCAACACACAGATGAACTTCCCTGCTTTAGGATACTTTATCCTCTTGCTAATATCCTGAAGAAGACTGTGGAAAGAAAGGTCAGCTCCATATATAGACTAAATGACACTTTTTTTTCCCTTCACATCCCAGAACTCATTTTGCCAGGAACTGCACTAGGAAAAATGGATGTTTCCTTTACCAGAGATAAGTGCAACTCTGAGGACTTAATGTACAGAAATGGCAATCATCTAGAAGTAATAGCATTAAAAAGCTTTTCAGATACTTGGCCCCTTTGAAATTAACAGGATCACTTAAGCATTCTAAATGCTTTAGAGCTTGCAGACCCAAGGCCAAGAGCTCTCAACTCAGCAGTTGTTTCTTACTGACCTGCACAAACACAGCACAAACGTTTCCACTAGGCTGGTATTCCCAGAGAGAAGCAAGTATGTTCGCCTGCCATCTGCTGAGAATGGAAAACTCAGATTGCTGCAGCACATGGTGGCACCAATGGAACCACAGAAGTGCCAGAATGAATGGCAGCCACTTTGGAAGCTTCACGTAAGGCAAAATGAGAAGACAGACACACAAAGACAGGAAACTAGCACATTCGATGATTTTTCTTAAGCTTCATCAGAGAACCATGTACTGCAGTCAATTACAGAAAAAAAGCAAAGGGAGATCAACATCCCAGGGGTAAAAAATACATGTATTAAACCTATTACTTCCGTGCAGGATGATGAGAAATATCTTTTGATGCGACTGTCACAAACAAGACAGCTAAGAAAATAAAGCATCTCTACAGTTGTCAGGAAGGTTGAAAATAATGCAGGTGGATACTTGTTAAAAGGGTATTTTAACACTAGAAAGAGGCAAATGATCAAATACTCCACATTCCAATCAAATTATACCAGTTGCACAACATCTGTTTGCCCAAATCAGAGCTCGGCTGCCCACAGCCTCAGAAGGCAGGAGCACATCTGGGCAGAGCAGAAGCAGGATAGGCCAAAGGGCCAGGCAAGGCACAGGACTGCAGCCTCTGCAAGGAATAGGAAGCTGGCCCTGTCACTAGCATGCACTTACCCTGAAAGCTTGGAGGAAATGCTGTCCTTTTCTCCCATGGACAGAGGCAGCAGAAAAAGGGAAAGGGCAAAAGGAAAGGTCAGGCCTCCCAAAACTATACTGCTTTTTTTGTTTTAAGACAATTCTTCTCCAAACCCCACCAACCAACCTGAAGTGAAAATGCCTGCTCCTGTGGCCACCACATTTGCTTATCCATGGTATCTTTTGACTCCCGCAATTTCACCATATGCTGGACACATCTGAAAAGGGATGTGGTTTCAAAGTCCCAAAAGCACAGCTCTGCGTAATACTATGCATTTTTCTGGATTTCCACACTGACTGCATCACTTGCCATCTGACAAGAGGCAAGTCCTCTGCTGGACAGGAAATCCAGGGCACTTCTTTTATACACATTTAAGTAACAAAATAAGAAACATGACCCTATGACCTGACCACATGCATACATGTCTCAATCTCATGTCTCAGCCCTCATGTATCTCCCCAGTCATGAATATGCAAACAATAATAAGACTTTTCACCCGGCAAATGCACTGCACAGGCTTTTCTGCTGTCATTAAACCTGTGTAAAATGCTGTGGAGGGAAAACACGCAGCAATAAGTGTTGATCACAATAAAACACTGTTATTGTCTCTGCGTTCTGAAATGTAGAGAATGCTTCTTTGAAGATATGCAATATAGGAAAGAGGAAGAAAGAAAAGGAAAAAAAGCCTAACACTTTGAATTGTAGCTTTCATTAAACTTGGAAGAAGTCTTCTAAGTCAAGCCTAAGAGAATGCTGTAAATCAGCTCTGGCATGACACTGGAATTCAAGTAATTGCTATTCTCTCACAGCATATTGTCCATATTTCATTTCTAAACTAAGTAAGATTGAGCCCAACAGTCCCCAGTTTTGTGACAAAGTGAGGTTTATGATCTTATTAGCTCTTCTTTCCCTCAAGTTACTTGCTTTTACTATACTACTCCACAAAGTCAGCTGCTTACAGTCTTTTAATCATAAGAAAGAGAACAAGTTTGTTAGCAGCGCTGACTCATTGAGGTCCCCCACTGGTGGATCATGGACTATGATCAAGTTTGAATTTCAGAGTATAATATAGCCTCACTACAAACTACAGTCAGCTGGAAGTCCAAATCCATCTACTGAGGAAGGATAAAAATACTCTTTTCTTCAGGGCTCACCGAGTAAGAAATTCCTGCTACCAGCTCTCCTTCTGCCTTCATATAAGAGTGGGATAAAATGCTAAATTCTGGTGATGCTGGGGATAGAAAGCTCCAATTAACGGGATAGGACAGAGGGAAAGATGAGACACGGAGACAGTGCAGGAAACAACAACAATAAGGAAGAAATTCTCTTTTAACAGGTGAGCTCAGGAGAATGCTGGGCACCTTGGTGCCCGGAGGCCGAGAAAAGGACGGAACAAGTGACCAAGACCAGAGCACTTCTCGCCAAGTATTGCAAAACACTGCTCTAGAAGTAGCAAAACTCACTGCCAACGACAGTGCCAGGTAAAGCCAGGCTAAGGAATTTCAGAAGGTTACTGTACCACTACTAGGGCAGCATCTGATATCTACACAGAGGTTCCAATTCTGAGCTGCAGATTATTTCATTGCCTTTGGAGATGAGAAAAGAATATCACAACAATTAAAAAGTGCTTACTTCATTTCTCGAAAATGACAATCTCCAACACTTGCAGCTATGAAATTGCCTTTATCTTCAACAGTATCTCAAGATTCAGCCCTCTTAGTACAACACTTTCCTATCATAAAGCAACATTTTTCAAATGTTCCCATTTCATTAAAAATATCAATAAGGTGGTATCTTTTCATACAACTCACACATTTAATTGATGAAAAATGTCAACTCTATAAGATGGACGGAAAAGTTGGCGATCAGTTAATTGTCTACCAGCTAGACTTCATTCAACCAGCTCTGGGCATTTCATTAAAAAAGAAGGTTGGAATTAATGCGATGATTAATACGCCTTTAAAATTGATAAAAATTAATTCTCCCTGCAATATAATCAAGTTCTCAGTAACTCCTGACTTAATTTTCTTTTGGAAGGAAAAGGAATACAAAATAGACTCTGGAAAAAATAGCCAAAAATTGGGGTTTCTGATTTCTCATTTCATTCATGAAAAAAAATGGGTTCAGTGGAATTATGCTGTTTTAGAAAAGTTGAGTTACCAGCATGATTTTTACCTAGTCTCCTAAGAGCATCTGGCAAGTAAGTGAAGAATTTGCCATTAAAGTACAGTGAAACTGGATGGTTTGGCACATTATTCTGAATACAACCTAACATGTTGAGAGTGTAACAACTCAAATCAATAGATTTAGTCTCATAAACCTGACTGGACCTTTGAATAGATTACAAAAGTACAAAGATTATATATAAAGTAGAGAAGTCTCAATAAATTAACTCGAAAAATAAGAAAAAGAAAATAATTATCCCATTTACATGAATAAAGGGAGGATTTCATCCCCAAATTCTACCATATTTGAGTATCTCTCTGCCTTTCAGACTGCAGCTTCACCTCTCATCCCCAAAGCTTTCTGTTAGACACTGCTTCTTTCCTGCATTTTATCCTCACAAACTCCTCGATGACTGGGCTCTGTTTCAGAACTCTGCCTCCTGCTTTTTGTACTCATGCTTATAAAGAAGCAACATCTACTTTTGGCAACAATAATCACAGTTTTGTATTGGATACATAAACCGTGGTTCTTTCCATGCATAAATTAGCAAATAGATTATAAAACAATGGCAAAATATTTGGATTTAAAAAAAAATTTAAATGCAATGCTGCATTAACTAATTGCCTTACTCCAGGATGATTATCCAAACATTGGCAAAGAGCAAATCTACCCTTCTTTAAACAGCGCTTTGCTTAATGCTGCACAGTTACTGATCCTCTATTAAACATGCCAGTATTGTGGGATTATTGGCCATTGGAGTCTTAATCTATACCATTCTCTGGGAGTAAAACAGAAGGTGGCAACACAGAGAACATATTGATGATGAAACACAGCTTTTTTTGTCAGCTTCATCATCTAAATAATTATGGAATTATATGGCACATAAAAATATATAAGAGTCAAGAGCTTTATTTGAAGCAGTTTATACGTGAATTTCCCTGGATGCTCAGAAACCTCAGAAAATAAAAATTATGTTCACAATTTCAAGGTTAATCTTAAGCAGCCCCCACTATGGTCCAGGCTCTAAAAGCTGAGATGAGCACTGCAAATAGTTTGTTGGACAGATTGCACCCAGCCCTGTGTCAGTACTCAAGAGAGACAACAGCAAACTGTTATCACCTTGATAAAAAGTCATGTACAGTTACAGGTGAAACCTGCTATGGATTTCACCTTCCAAATACAGACCAGGTAACTGCATGCCCCTTTTTTTGTACTATCCAGCCAAACAGACCAAATACAGCGGTGGCAAGCACAGTAATATGTTAAGATGATGAAGATCAGGTAAAAGAGCAAATACAATCTCCAGACACTAAGTAACTGTAATCAAACTACTCACCAAGTCAAGGTGCCTATGGAAATAATACATTCTGCACCCGGCAGCAAAGGTGGAGTATTCACATACCTTACCGTTATTTCAACCTCAGGCTATGTTTTAAAGACAGAAAGGTCAGTTGTTCATCTGACTCGGTGCTGAAATCAATGGAGCAACCCTGATTGACGCCAGCTGAGGATCCTGCTAATGAAGACAGGGAAGTTTTCTGATTTACTTTTACCTGGGGAGCTGCCCTAAGAACTGGTCCTTTACAATTTAATGACAATGGATGTGCATATTCTGTTACTACCATATAACATTAAGCTGATGTCATCCTTCTCCCACTTGTCCACTCAAACTCTGCTGGAGGACACTGTAAAATGCAGCACATTTTAGACTGCAGGGCTGAACATGCTGTTACATTGCAGTTGCTGCTATTAAAATATTATGCCTGAAATTAATGCATTACACCTTTCAGACTAATGTTCTCTAAATCAGACTGAATTTATCCAAGGGTATTTTTAGGCAAAAATACATCCTCACGAACAAGTAATGATCAGTACTTTTTCCCCAGATGCTCTAATATGGAATAAAGCCTATGCAGTAATTAATATTTATGAAGTGAACAAGTCCCTGTTAAATACTAAATCACATATATATGGGATTTGAACTATAAAAATGCAAACCTAAACCAGTAAAATAAAACGACATTTACATACATATAAATTGTTAACTTTGGTTAAGTTGTTTTATATTGTTTTAGTAAACTCAAAATTAATACTCATGCCGATCTAAAAATTTATGAATTAATCAACGTGATTTCCAGGTTATCCATATACAACAGAGGAAGTTTCATTTTAGTACATTAGGGAACACTTGAAACTTGATCAGGAGAAGCTGGATCTTATGCTCTTCAGTTGGCAAAGCTACCTTGCTTATACTCATGAGTGCTTTCCCCCGCTGAAATTCAGAGAAATCATTATGCACAGAAGGAAAGCTCTTTGCAAAATGAACAGATATGTGATTCAACCTGTGTCCTAGGAAGAAATACTCTTAGAATCACAGAATATTTAGGATTGGAAAGGACCTGAAGATCATCTAGTTCCAATCTTCCTGCCATAAGCAGGGACACCTCATCCTAGATCATGCCTTACCCATCATTAAAAGTTGAAACAACAGCATTTCTGAAGCATACAGTCTGTATATATCAAGAAGTTAAAAGAGTAAATAACACTTTTTAATGGAGTGGTTTTTACCATAAGATCTTGAATTGCTTTATAAAAAGTGCTGTTCTAGATATAAGCCATTACTAAAAAATTAAAGGAGTACAGATCTTCATACAGTGACTGATGCTAGATGTGCAAGGAGTAATGGGTTCAAACTTAAACAGGGGAAGTTTAGATGGGATATGAGGAAGAAATTCTTTATTGTAAGGGTGGTGAAGCACTGGAATGGATTGCCCAGGGAAGTTGTGAATGCTCCATCGCTGGTGGTGTTCAAGGCTGGGTTGGACAGAGCCCTGGGTGGCATGGTTTAGTGGGAGGTGTCCCTGCCCATGGCAGGGGGGTTGGAACTGGATAAGCTTAAGGTCCTTTCCAACCCTGACTATTCTATGATTCTGTGATTCTACTTGAGCATCGGAAAGAAGCTACAAGCTTTAGCAACCTGAGACCTTTATTTAAAAGTTCCTATACGAATTCAACAGGCTAACTTCAGGCACCCAATCCTGAAAATTTTTGCTTTTATAAGGGCAGAAAAGCATTCAAAGGAAATGTGAACTAATTCAAGCTAAATACAGCATTGTCTCCTCAAACCATTATTAATGCTTTAATAGCATTTGTTAATTCCTCCCCCTTTTCAGATGCCATGGTGCAGAGCACCCTGCATAACGGCATCAATGTCTTTGCCAAAATGCAGGTGGTATGCTACAAGTAATGGGAGAGGAGGAAGCATACACTTTGCCTTTCTCTTCAGGCAGAGATGCTGATGGAAGTGTTGGACTGGAAGGTCAAAGAACCATTGTCCTCCATTCATCTAGAGCTGAACTCAGAATGACTACAGCAAAAAGAAGTAGAAAAAGAATCAGCAGCAGTGCATGCTAAGGTGCTGAGAAGCAGGAAAGGTCAAGTATTCTCCATAACAAATCTGAACATCTCTTCTAAGGCTAACTGCAAAGACTCCAGGCATGGTACACCGAACACTAGTTAATTTTATACACACCAACAACTTGCTACCATGTCATCCCATTTTGTTCACCAATACTGAAAAGCATTCTACTAAAGTATATTACTATTTAATCATCTCAGCTGTTTAATAGGCATTTTTCTCTCTCTTCCTACTAAAAATATAAGCCCATTTGACTTCACATCTCTTCATTCTTTTGAGCATCAAGAAATGCAGAGCTGTTTGACAAAGTTGCAGGTAGAGTGGAATTTGAAACTGAACAAAGAACACATCAGCAAGCTACAAGTAAATAATTTAGCTGAGCCTGAGGCATTACCTTTTATTCAAAGAGGAATAATTGATAAAGAACACTAGTGGAGTCATTTAGAAAATGTTAACTATGCAATAGCGGAATGTCCTATTACAAAGCAAGGTAACCTCAAAAGTAAATAGATGAATGCATAGAATCTTATGTGCTGCTAGCAAATTAATGGGAAGATAAAGGATTTTGGAGGCAATGCAATCCCTCAAAACATTCAGGCCAAAAAAAAAAAAGAACAAAGTAACATTCCAGCTTATTAAAAATGCACCTTTAGTTGCTTTTATTTTCTGCATTAATTAAAAACTTCTTTTCTGCACTGGAGAACCTCACTGGGATCCTTTTTGACATCATTAATGGTTTAGATGATGGGGCAGAGTGCGCCCTCAGCAAGTTCACAGATGACACAAAACTGGGAGGAGCGACTGATATGTCAGAGGCTTGTGCTGCCACCCAAAGGGACCTCGACACACTGGAGAAATGGGGGACAGAAACATCAGGCAGTTTAACAAGGAGAAGTGCAAAGTCCACCTCAGGAGGAAAAACCCATGCACCAGTGTGGACTGGAGGCCATTCAGTTAGAAAGCAGCTTGGCAGATATGGACCTTGGGGTTGTGATGGACACCAAGCTGAACATGAGCCAGCAACGTGCTCTTCTGGCAAAGGTGGCTAATGCTATCCTAGGGTGCATCATGCAAAATATGGCCAGCAGGCTGATGGGGGTGAACCCTCACCTCTATTTCGCACTGATAAGGCCACATCTAGAGTCCAATGTCCTGTTCTGGGCAACCCAGTACAAAAGAAATACTGGAGAAAGCGCAGCCAAGGGTCGCAAAACTTACTAAGGTGCTCGAACACCTCTCCTGTGAGGGAAGGCTGAGAGGACTGACTGTTCAGCCCAGGCAAGAGGAGGCTCAGGGGGATAACTTTCCAACTGACTTCTTGAAATTAGTTAGGTAGGTAATTACTAAACATATTCTGCCTCCCTCCCCTCTCTGTCCCAGCTGGAAAACTTGATAACCTGTATCTTCCTTTGGACATGCTCTTGGACATCTTTGCAGAGTAACTAAACAAGCATCAGGTTTGTAAGATGTCATCTAGAGACAAAAGTTCACTGTGCAATATTTGTAGCTCTACACCACTATGCACTTGTGGTACAGCTGCAAAAGAACTCTGCAGATCTGAGATACATCATTTGTCTGCCTAAAAAATGGGATGTTTACTCTGCCAGGAACTGCATGGCTGACCAGGAATTAATTTGGAATAATTTCCTGGACTAGGCTAAGGAAAAAGACAACAGGACTAATGTCCAGAAGCTTAATTAACCACAGTCAATTGAATCTTTATTTTAATGTGGTTTATAGTTCTCAGTTAAAGATGATACGTGAATTAGCATTTGGGGGTTTGTTTCCTTCTGGTTTGTTCAGACAGTTTCTGCTCATTTATTCCCTCATAGTCATGTTTCCATAACATAAGTTCTTAATTTCAGCCTGCTAAATCCAAGTGAACAAAACCTCTTGTGTGATTGTTTTGTGGTAAAGAAAACAGAAAATAAATTAAACCACACACCAATACTTTCTTAGGAGAACATGCTCTGTTGAATTGTTGAGGATGATGAAAAGCAGCAGGGCTTGGCACAGAAGTAGCTGGGGAAGAGGTCAGTCCATGCCTCTAGCATCTATTCTTGACATCAGAGATACGTCAGGAAAGCAGAGTGTGAAGGGGGAAACAGGAGCTCTATTTCACTACTCTAATCTAATAAGGATGCAACTACTAGGGACATAATTCAGAGATTCGCACTAAGAGCACCAAAAACTTGGCGGCCATCTGTCAGCATTGGTTAACAGCTCTTCAGGGCTGCCCCTCTCACAGCAGAGCATTTGGCCAACTGGCCTTTATTTTTTTGCTGCAGTAACCTTATCAAATCTCGTAATTGCTTTCTAGAAAACTGCTGCTGCTCTGCCACTGAAAACACCCAAAGCAGCTGAACCTCAAACTTAAATAGGAAAACAGAGAACTTTCAACCACAGCACTCACGTATGTTAAAAACTACATAAGTGGAAATTCACAAAAGCACCCAACCACACATGGCTTTTTTCCATTCCACTAACCATTCTCTTCCCATAGGGAAGATGCACTAAGATACAGTTCCTACACAGCCTGTCCACAGAGAAAATAATGCCATGATATGGTGGATTGGCTCAGCAATAGTCTTAAGGAGATCGCAGTAATACCCAAGTCTAACACTTGCTATTGGACACAGCAGCTCAGGGATCTCAGCTGTACCTTCTGTAACAGTGAGAAGCATTTTTATGGTAGGATGGTTGAATTTCAAGGCATAACTTGACAGTAGTCTTTATGATGCCTGCTAATGAAATACTAGTCCGAAGTACCAACACACAGTTTTACCCTAGATAGACTTGCTCACAATGTGCATGCTCACACATACACATTGCTCTCTATAAGTGAATAAACATTCTACCCACATCTCAGCTTTACAGCAATAAAATCGTCCTACATGGTACTGATTTCAGCCACCAAAGACGAATGATGCCCATCATATTATAGCTAAATTCAAGAATCCTGCAGAAAGCTTAAATAACTTGGGCTGGCACTGAGGAAGCACACAGATGGGAGGAATCCTCTCCCACCATCTGGAAGATTTGTTACACCTGTGGCAGCAGCCACTTCAATGCACACAAAAATACATATATCCTTCCCTGCAGACCAAACAAAATACAGGTTCCGGCAAAGGCAAAACTTCCAGGTTTTAATGCTGTTGTTACGTATTCCCTTCCCCTGAGTCTGATCCCATGCAGGAGCATAAATCCCTGTCTTGCTCCCTGTAACTAAGCAATTGGAAACTGGAGGTGCTGAGCAGTGGAGAATTAGCCTAGGGAGGAGGCAGAAGAACAAAGGGACCTCCACACAGAATAAAGCTTGGCAAATAATGAAAACACACATTCATACAAATTGCAAGTATTTTCTTAAACCTAGAAAGCACTGATGTTTCATACATCCAAACTGCTCTGATTATAAAACATTAAAGAAATCTTCTTAGATGTTTTGGTTTAATGCTGCCAAAAATATCAATATGATATAAAATAAGCCTTATGAAATAAATAGACACAAGAGTATATGAAAACTGAAAGTTGAGATCATTTCTCATACAGAAAAGTCAAAACAAAGCCTAAGAAAGCATAACCAAAATATTCTGATCTGAATCACTTTGCATTTTTCAGGTGACAGATTAATCAATTGACATTCATTCATCCCCACTGTCAGAAACAGATTTCTCAAACAGAAACTCACCCATCAGCAAGTTTGGGCCAAGCTGTCTATGGAATATCACGCTACAGTAAATCCCGGGACAGCAGGAGCTCCAATCAGTTAATAAAAGAGAAAAATAAAAAACCAAAGGGGTAACTTTCACCAAAAATTACTTTGAGGAAAGTGAGCCTAAACAGTTCAAAACGCCAAACCAGTTACTGCTCTGCAGCTGGGCCAGGATAATCGCCCTGACTCTGCTCCCTCACGCCAGAAAGCAAAGTACATACAACAGCTCGAACTCCTTCGAAAGAAACTCAGTTGCTTCTCATTGTATGTCCATATGCTAAGAGCAGAACACTCTTGTGCAATTTGGGAATTGGGTGCTAGATAATGACTAGCACCAAGTTAGAATGACACAGAAACCATTAAAGTTATGGACAGACTGCTCATGAAAGTACCACATAGACAACAAAATGCATAGCAATTATTCTTATTCATATCCCTAGACACAGCTGCTCATCACTGGGGATTACTAAAGCTGTGACAGCATTAGACAGAGATTGATAGCTGTCGGTTTTATAACTAAAAGCAGAAAGCCAGCATGTGTTTTGCTAGCTTCCAGCCGAGAGGAGTAAACAAACGAGCCAAAGGGGTGTACAGTCATTAGTATATAGATAATGATTGACTGAAGCTGTGTGCAACTTCCACAGAGAAAGCCCCAAACAAGCCTGTGTTGACTTCATGATGCCTACTTTCATTTTAAACTGGAAATACAGATTAAGTCTACTAAAATATTCATAAAAATGGGCTAAGGGCTAAATATTAGGACTAAAGTATTGCTTCAAATTTGAACTGTGTTTAGGCTCGTCAGGGCTGCATAGATTTTCAGATCAAACAACTCCAAATTTACCTTTAGAGTTTGAAATAGATTTTTTTTTCCTCTTTTACCTGAGTTTTACAGGAATCTGAATAAAGACCAAACAAGAGGAAATGTTTATAAAGCTACATTACTCCACTGAGAAATCACTGATGGCTTTGGCACAACAAAAAGTCACCTGCCCTCCAATGCACAAGGGACCCAGTCATTCATGCTCTCCTTTCCAGAACAATACTATCCAGAGACTGCCCTACAACGAAGCAAATTGGGGGGTGGGGGGGAAATAAGAAAACAAAAAACCATGTATTAACGTCCTACTGTAAATCTCATTTGAGGTGGAGCATAATGTGGCTCATTTTTTCTCATGATTATTATTCCAAGTGGAAGGGATTTGGAATCTTCCTCTACTTGAAGCCCTTCTCCCAGTTTCTCCCACAGCTATGAAGATGACTCATCGAAACAGTCATACAAGGATTAGGATAGTGAATATTTTTCACCTTCCTCAACCTTCAAGGTACTTATTGTGTTCCCCACAGGACAGTCTAAATATCTGCTGAAAGGAGAAGAGAGATTTCTTTGTGTTTGGTAGAAACATACCAGCTACCACGCTGAAATAAGACTCTTTATCAAGTTCCACATGATTCACAGTCTATTATAGCAATTTCTGTTCCTGAGATTTAACTTCTGTTTCAAGTCCTGAGTACTGTCTCTCAATAAACATCTGACACATCTGACATTGCAGACTAGAACCCAGTGGGTTTCAATCTGATAGGATATTTGTGCTGATCCCTAATTTCAAATGGATATTGCATCATCTTACCCAGTCCAGTTCAAATGGCACATAAACACGCAATGGTCAACCCCTAGGGCAACTGAAGGCATTGACAGGAAGAAAGTGCTGCCTGCTAACTAGTAGATCCATATACTGATCTAGCCATCACAGGACTCAAAGGAAACCATCAGGCTTCCTTCTCAGTTCTGGCAAAAACACTGAGTAAACCAAGGTACCCTAACAATCCTTCCGGTTGAAGCAACTTACTTAAACACAAACTTGATTACAAAAAGAAGTGTTTCCATTTGTATGGAAATCCTGGTTAGAAATACATTCTGGGAAGAGGTGTTATCTATGCTCTAGCCAGGGCTTTTATTTTCATTGATTTATACATATAATTTTATTGATTGTTGTAATATTTATTCATTTCATTTCAGCATGCCAAGGGTAATCTGCACTAACTGCAACTCACTTGGCATTTTTCAAATATGGCTTTTTCACTTTTGCAATGCTTGCCTTCATTAGTTACATATGCAACTACTGAACACAAGATATTTAAGTAAGAGCCCATTCCCCACATCACAAGAGTGATGTTATCCGTAACTCTAGCAAAATAGATATTTCATTTGGTCACTGAACACGTGGTCAAGCACATTTATTTATTTCTATATAAATTGTTCTTTGGTTTCTAGTAGGACTTTTATTACTATTATTGCTTACGACACAAGGAACCATTCATTCACTTTTGTACAAAGAAAAGACTCCGACAACGATCTGCATAAGGGAGAAAATAGAACATTCTAATTTAAAAGAAAATCTTTTCTTTAAAAGTCACTGTATTAAATAATGCAGTGTTTGTGACTGTAACTCTTTCCTCCCTATGCACTGTTTTCATTTGGACATCACCGAGTTTCTCGGTAATTAAAATCCTTTGCACATCCATATACACACTACTGGTGGCACAGGTAATTTATAAAGCTCAAATCTAATATGCTATGGATAGTAGTCAAGAAGCAGACACAAATCATGTTTCACACAGGTGGAAAATTTGCTATGATTAATTAATTAAGGATTTGCAGACAGACCTTTCTTGCTTTTATGCCTTAATGAGTAAAGCACAAATTAAATATGAGGGCTCAAAGACAGTGATTTTCTAAGAAAGGTCTGCCAATAATTAGGAAAAGAGATACAATCTCCCACAGAAGATTATAGAACATAATATCCCAAAGAGTAACATCGAAACCTTCTTAGGTGGAAGGTAAAAAAAAAAAAAAAAGGAATAAAAAAAAGGATAAGACCAAGATCTTCGTTCGGGTTCAGAGCACTCAGGGGAAAGCTCGTGCAGCCACTAAATTTGATTTCCTTGCCTTTCAAAGGTTTTCTTTTGTTCCCTACTTGTGACACACTTGTAGGCTATCAGCTGAATTAGGAAAATCTGCCAAGCACTATCCTGTTACCTTACTTGAGTGGACAGGAATTTCATCACTGAGCTTATCAATAGTTGAGCCAAGGCAAAAGTGGGCAAGATTTTAATCCCATCTCTGAAAACAGATTTCAGGGGAGCCTTTCCAAGAGCTATGAGTATTATTGTCAACACGGGGTTTCATTCTGACTCCATCAGTTTAAATATTTCAACAAATATCAAAGAAACAAAACAGGGCTTCACGGGAAAATTTCTTCAGGTTTTTGCATAAAGTCAGTTTCTCAGTGATACATTTCCTCCACTAAAGATCAGCAGCAACTTCTGAGAGGCATTCATTCTGCTGTGTTGGAAGCTGCCAATGCAGCACTCATCTGCCAATACAGGACCCACATGAGTAAAAAGAGTATGCACTATGCTTTAGTAGCAGGTGCAACAGTTTGGACATCTGTAGGAGCATAGGAGCATCAGTGAACTCATAATCTCATTTCAGAAACAGATTTGCATTGCTTAAATAAATCCATTTGACACTATGACACCTTGTGTACATTGTAATCAGCATTTCTTTAAACATTACAAAAAGTTGGCTGGCATGAATTTGCACATTGATTTTAGCAGCTGATGGGTAAAACCAAATCACGCTTCTGAAAGTTTCTCAGAAAAGTAGTTGCTGAGGTTAATATTGCATTAACCACTTTGGATGCCAGAGGTGGGGTTTTTTCGTCTAGCCATCAGGCAGAATGTCTGGAGAAAATAATGAAGTCAAATGTTAAAAGCTACATCACTGTCAACGACTTGCTAAACATGTGAATGCATAGGTTGATAAATGAAGGAAGAAGAAAGAACAGGAGAGATGGAAACAACACTCAAAATAACACAGTGCTAATGAGCACTGTACATTGTTAGAGGATGCCAGTCATCCAGCCATCTGCTGAAAACAGACAAAAGAACAAACAAGGTTAAAGGGAACAGAAGACTTGGAAAATTAATGTTTCACTCAACTCTCATCTGAAGTTTTTTATTGCAGAAATACTTCCTTAGGATTCTGTGGAGACCTTAGATGCCAAAATTCATTTTAGCTCTCGACAACCACATTTCAGGTAAATACCCAAATAGGATACAAGAAGCGAATGTTGTTATTTTCCAGCCTTTTGTGACGGATGAACAAAGCAGAGCAGAGTGACTATGATGCAAAAAAGAGAAACTTCTTTAAAAAGACTCCAGAATAACTAGGTCTCAAGCACAGAGTTAGGAGGATAAAAGGCAAATAAGGTTACCTAAAGAGATTTATCTTTACACTGTAGGAGAATTACAGAATTGTCACATACTTGCACGTTTTACTTTTTGAAACTACAGCAAGTTGCTTTTATCTTTCCTTACAGGTATCTCAGAAGACAAGATAATTTGAGTTTTACTGGGGTTTGGCTGTTTATAACAAAGATGACTGGAAACATTTTATTACTGTTCCGGCTTGCAGCACACTGGAAATTTACATCTGCTTAACCCCAGTCTTCTGGAAAAGTAATGGGCACATCCGTCCAACTCCAATGTCATGAACACTAAGAGCACATCCAGAAATTCAGAGGAATTTCTTTTTAAGAATCTCTGTGTTAAATATTCATCACGAAAAACAACAGTAAACAGCAGCACAATCAGAAAGCAGGTGGGTGGCCTTGCAATTAAAAATTCCAGCTTGTTTTCTTGCAATTTTTGATGCAAGTACTTAAAAAATTCCTTCCCTAATTTCTCATACAGCTAAAAGGATTGTTAATAAAAAAACACTTTGAAATCATAATACTCATATCAACCAAAAGAGGAAATGACCATACGTTTATTCCTTAGTCAAGAGTTTTCAGTTGACTGAACAGCAAAATAAACCTATTCTCGTATCTTTCAATTAAATTCACAATTTGGCTAAAAGCCTCACTGAACAAGTTGTAGGCATGACTGGGCAACAAATTATGGTGATGAATTAATCAGCAGTTACAAATATCATGTCAAAACAATAGCCTGTCTACCAAGAAACACTCCTGTTGAGAACCTAAGGACCTCTAACTCAGATTTAACTCTAAGCTGTGTGCTAAGTAAATTCCAAGCAGAATATGAAACTAATGTAGCACCTATTAAACACCTTTTTGGCACAAGGTAGTACAAATACGGCAAAAGGTCCCTAGTTATACAAGCCTGTGCCCTTATAAGAAACCATGAAGTGATAGCAGCCCTAAAACTTCTTGGTCCTTTTATTATTACAGTAGCACTGAGCTGGGCCAAACCTCAATCTCCCCATTAATGTCACAGGCTTCCTCGTGATGCCTTTTGTGGTCCTCTTTATGCCTGCTAGACACATCTTCTCATATCCTGTTTGGCACCTTGCCTCGGCTATTTACATTGGAAAAACAAGGAGACAGCTGGCTGGTGGATTCAGAGAACCTCCTGCTCTAGTTTGAGAAAACAATTGTTGTTCTCGACAAAGCACATGCTTTCTTTATTAATACCAGATGAGAGCATTCGCAATGACCTCCCCTTCTGCAGACAAACATTATTTCATAAACGTCCACTACCAGAGACTAGCCAGAACAGGTACAGAAGAGTGCCCATTTATTTCTGACACAACACAAGAATCCAGGTGTCACCGGGGTCTCAAGTGGATGCAAGGTTCATACTATGATGGATTATTGCCTCTGATTCGCCCTAGTTCTTAGTGCTTAATGTGCCACATCACTAGTCCTTGCTTTCACTTGATATTTGACATGTGTTTTACAAGGAACATACTGGTATCGTCTTGTTAAATCCTCAGCTGCCTTCCCAACAATGAGGCCTTAGCAGGCGGTAAGGGAATGTGGCTGCTCTCTTCCATCATTTTGTCTAAGAGATAAAGAAACTCTTGGAATTTATTTCTGCCTCTCTAACTTAGAAATAATTTTCTCACCCTTTTGCTATATCAGGAAAGCGAAAAATAATACTGTCAATTCAGGCTAGCAACAGCCACAAATAGGCTGATCACCAACAGACAGGGAGGTAGTAGCGAACGCACACATTTCCAGGCTGAAATCATTCATATTTCACCTTGTGCCTTAAGTGGCCTCTCACAAACACTGTTTCCTTGCAGCCTGTGTTTTACCAGCTGCAGTTTAGAATCTACAAGCTCTGGCCTCCATTTTGCTGAGAGCTTGCTGATAGGAGCCTACGCTGGTGAAATGGGATATGGAAGTGTCACCTGCAAAGTTTCACTGAGCTGAAGAGGAGGAAGAAAAAGGCTAGGTAGGTAGCGAAACTGATGCAGAGAAAGGAAGACATCAGGGAGAGCCCAGTATACACGGAAGAGGGTAGAAGGAAACAAAAAAGAAGGTAAAACCAGATTTCTACTGCAAGAGCAATGTCTTACCATGATGAATAAAGGAACAAAAGCAGCTTTGCTCAGTATACTAAAATTCAACATAAACTTTCAAGCCTATTTCTCTCTGAGAGAACTCCTACCACCTCCAGTTCAAGCATCTGACAGAGGCAGGAGTGGGTATGGCAGCAAGTGTTTGATCCTCACTTCTGGAGCCACCATGTTCCAGAGAGGGAAGGCTGACCTTAGTCCTGGCGCACATCTTCATAACCTCATGCTCAGACTTACCATTGGCACAAGCAGCACGAGATGCTTTGGGCATTCAGACTACTTTGTTACACCCTTGCCCCCCACACACTTATGACAATGGCGTTATGAATTCTAGTTAGATCAATGCTCTCACAATTACACGTCCAGAAGAATTAAATAAGCAGAAAAAAGCCACAGAAACAGTGTGGGTTTTTTCCTCCAATCCAGTAGCCTAATTTATATGCTGAACACAGGCAACAAGACTACATTATGCAAAAATAATATCATAGATAAATGCAAAGCTTGAGGGATCTGTAGGTCTTGTGTACACACATTTCCTCCTGCAGATTTAAGTTAGTTCTAAACAGGAATGATTTCATTATTAGCATTACTAGCATTGCATGAAACATCTTTTTTTCTCCTGTATTGTGAAATATTTCTAATACTCAATTCAGTGCATTAGGCCTATATTAAGCTCTCTTAAAAAACCACATTCTTCAAGAAAACAGACCTCACTGGTGGTGCAGGAGGAAATAGGATTGCCTGACAAAGGGTCTTTGCATGGTTCCTTCATGAAAGTACTACGCAACAGCAAACACCAAGTGCTGCTCCCAGTACATAGCAGATAGATAACACCATGATTTTCTCCTGCTTTTTGAATCATGCACCATCTTTGCAGCACAGCCTGTAGAGGAGCTTTCATACAACTACCAGAAAACCTGTCCTGAAACACTGTTAACTGTCCATTTTCTGCATGCTTTCTTCCCCACACGTTTACCATGAAAAGGACAGCGCAACCTGATAGAAGCACAGATCTGACATGCTTACAAGTTCACACGGCCTAAACTACTCCTAATTCTCAAAACCAAAAAGAAATTAGCCAGGAGAAAGATCTATTTGGCAATCAAGTACAGTAAGCTCAAATTGCTGAAACACCTACTGTCACCATAATACAGACTAAAGAATAGTATGGGAGAAGGGAAACAGAAAATATCCTTAAGAAATTCTATAACCAAGAAAAAGAGAAGATCTTGTCTAGCTGATTGCTTTTGGTGTTGCAGAGGATACTATTCAAATGCGTGAGTAGAAATGGAGATAAGTATGTAAGATTCATATGGTAGGAATAAACAGATATTAATAAACCTGAGTCTATTTACAGTGTTATCAACACCTCTGCTTTTGCAATTTTGCTGATGTCTTGTCTAGGAGTGTCAAGGTTGGTATTAGCACAGTCTTATCTCATTCCTCTATCTTCCATTTTTCAGTAACTGGCACATTCTGTACCTGGGAGGCTTTCATTATAATAATGGATAATTGTTAACATGTAGCTTAAGCAAGGACATGAAATGAAGTTAATATTTTCCTGCCTTCAGAGATAAAAATACTTTGGTTGGAATTTAACAGCTAGTAAATTGTTCTACAAAAAACCAGCTCTGCAGCAATTTTCAATTACTAATTACTGGTGAAGAAATCCCAGCCTTGTTAACACAGAAATCAAAATTCAATGGGGCCAGGATTTGGTCCACACAATGTTACAAAGCCATGATTTACAAACATACACTCATGGATTCAACGTTCAGGTTTTGCACCTCAGTAACCCAGCAAAGCAGGTACAAACCTGATTTCCCAGAAAACAAAGCAAATCACATCAGCAAACAATGGGAAAGTAAGTAAGAAGCCAGGAGAGACAGAGAATGGCAAAGGTAGATGTTTGCTACCCTATATATCTCAGTACCTTATTTTCAGCTACTCTGTGTCCTAATACAATTTGCTGCCCCCTGTCAGGTGCTCAGGTACCCCAGAAACACCAGAAACCTCACAGCCAGAGTATTTAGCCAGACACTGAAATCCTTTTATTCAGTGCCTTTATCTGGATTGCATGTTTCCAACCATATTGACAGAAGGGCTTTTTTCCTCCTATGGAAGCTTTTCAAGTTTCTGTGAGTCAATTAAATATTTCCTGTGCTGGAAAGAGGCAAAACTTACCACGCCTTGGAGCATCGTACATCCACAAAGCTGCACCAGTCTCACGAATAGTGATTAGTTTATGTTAATTGAAACAGCTTCCATAGATAAAATTTAAAGACAACCTACTGCTTGGAAGTGCCTTGGGAACTTGCCAGGGAGCTCAGGGATTCCACCTCCAATCTAGGCCTCCAGGAAAATTTTCCAGTTGGGTTTTCCACACTCCAGCCTGTAATGCTGGCTTTGACCACCCTCTCTCTCTTTAAAAGCTTCCTGTTCCCCCCTTTACCACTGAGAAGATTGATATGTGAGTCTGTTGCTTACTAGGTCAACAAGGTTTTCAACTACAGCTAGTCACAAAAACCAAGGTGCCTTCCTATGTAGAAGTAGGTGGGCCAGGGACAGGTCCTCCCGGACCATCAAAAGCTTCAGTTTTATATTTGGCAGCTGTGCTGTGTAAGGAGCCATTTTCTCTCTTTGGTTGCCTGTTCTTAGCCCTGCTAGTCCTTGCTTCTGTCCTGGTGCACAGTCAATGGGACAAGAGAAAATTTTTCTCTGGACATAGCTCATCCTCACCTGTCTCCTAAAAGCTGAGCTGAAATATCATTAGAGTTCCAGGCCTCAGAGAATAAAAGTGGCAGAAATGGAGATTTGGCTTATACACGATCATTATTCAATTTAATAAACAGCAGTAATCTTCTACAATTACCTGTTCCTTATCTGGCCAGAAAAAAAGGAATAGAAAGAATCTACTTCCACAAGCCAATATTTTTTAAAACAAGTTTTATAGGAGATTTTATGCCAGTTACAAAACAGACCATATTTTTTGAGCACCTAGAATCCTGGCATACCAAACAGAATATATTAATTGCTAAAATCAACTGTAACATTTTGCACCAGACATTTTAGTATAAATGTCTTGCTGTCTTACAGATGCATGGTTACTTTTTTCTCTTCTAATAACCATTGTTAATATTTGTATGCACTGCCCTGTGCATGAAAATAAGCAGATCAACTTTAAACAACACAGTTAATATGATGACCTTCAAAGGCATCACCTGCAATATCTAAAACCATTCCAAAGGACCATGCAACTGCCATTGTTTTTTTTTTTTCAGGGCAGGATTTACATACTGCACTGCCTTCTTCAAGTGACTTGCTCATGCCTTCTGCAAAGTCTTTAAAGAACAACTTTTTCCAGTATCTCTAGGGAACAGGTACAAAGACAATTGTCTTAAGCAGCACTTCAGTAGACTTCCACCTGTACCTCCCTCCCTCTCTCGACTCCTTAAGACTTCTTGTTCTAGACATTCAGTAGTAAGCTCTTTCATTTCCTCTTTTTTCTGCTAGCTGCGGCATGTCCCCATGAGTCTTTATCCCACCCTGTTCTTCACCAGACACACACATGCATCATCACATTTTAGAGATGTAAGCCCTATTTTCCAGTGCTATTATCTAATAGATTTCACTGCAAAACAGGATCTGCGCCCAGCTCCAAAGAGCCTTTGGATTCCAAGTGAAATGGTAAAAAAACACTTGCCATACTTCAAAATAGATGCAGCAAACTAGCGACCTTTCCTGACAAGAGGCAGCCTCTGTAGTTTTCCAAAGGGACTAGAGAACCAAGGCTTTAAACAGGTGAGTCTCTAGGCTACTACTTAAAATGAAATTAAATGCCTTTTTTTGCACTTCTTTCTTGTACCATTGTCCTGGGTTCAGCAGTAGCAGCCATTTTTCTCCCTCTTAGCAGCTGGTGCAGTGCTGTGGTTTGGACTTTCAGCCTGGGAACAGCGCCGATAACACCGATGTAACAGTTGCTGCTCAAATGTTTACTATAACCAAGGACTTTCTGAGCCTCATGTTGTGCCAGGGAGGAGGGGAAGCCGGGAGGAAGCAGAGACAGGACACCTGACCCAAACTGACCAAAGAGGTATTCCATATCACAGCACATCATGCCCACTCTATAAACTGGGGTCAGGGCGAGACCACTGCTCAGTTGGGCTGGGTATCGGTCGATGGGTGTTGAGCGGTTGTATTCTCTTTCCTTGTTATTTCCCTTGTGATTATTATTATTGGTGGTAGCAGCAGTGGTTTGTGTTATACCTTAGTTACTGGGCTGTTCTTATCTCAGTCTGTGGGAGTTAAATTCTTCTGATTCTCCTCCCCATCTTCCCAGGAGAAGTGGGGGAGTGAAAGGGGGGAGTGAGAGAAAGACTGCATGAGTTATGGCTGGGCTTAAACCACAACAACAGTCAAAGACTTGCTGCTATTTCTCAGCTTTTCCCTCACTTTTGTTTCTATCTGAGACGGAATTTGCATGCCAACTCCTGCCAAATTTATTCTACACCACCAAACCCAGTCTCAGTGTTATCTCCCTATCCACATGTGGCTGGGTAGAGAGGGTCATAATGAACACATACATAGCCAAAACTTGAAAAGTGCATGCTTGAGTTCAGCCACAGAAACTAGACATAATTTCCTAATCTGGCTTTTCATAAACAACTAAAAGCTTTGAAAGAATACACTGGGTCATTTTCTAGGAACTAAGGTATGTGGTTCCCACAGCTGTTGGGATTCTTTGTACTCTCTCTTTCCTATCAGAAATAACGAAATTAGAAATAATTAATAGCAGTAATAATCACTAATTTCATTGTGGCTCTTTGAGCCATCATTAAAAAACAAAACAAAACAAAAAACCTTATGTTAAATAATCTTACTTGGAAGATGTAAAGGCAGAGACACTGAGACAGTATAAGCTTCACCAGGGGAAGCGTGGGATTATGGAAGAGGACTACTTTCTGTCTCTGTACTCATACCCTTCCTGAACATCAGCCTTGGGCCGCAACTGCTATGGACAGGATACTAAGCTAGTTAGAAGTATCAGGCTAATGAAAGTACACATTTTTGTTTTCATACGGCCTCTAACTTTGCTGTAGTCCCAAAATTTGCAATATCTTTGTGCCTGTTGTGGAAGGAGGTGCTATTACTCTGTTTTTACAAAGTGAGACACAGGCAGGCTAAGGATTACCTGAAGGTTACCCCAAAGGTCTACTTCAGACCAGGACTCACACTCAGAGTCCTAACCTACAGCTACTTCTCTCTCCACTGGGGTGCCCTATCCTTTCTGTGTCAAACAAGATATATTTGTAACAGGAGATAACAAAATGCAAGGTAACATTCATTATAAATCATGTCAACGAAGAGCATGAGATCTCATACTCTCTGTATTTCAATCTGTACTATTTTCTCAAGGCACAAGGAGTTGAATTTGGAGAGGATGAGGGAAGGAACAAGGAAGGGACTCTGCACCCCTCCAGAACCTGCACTGGCATCCTTGTTCTGTAAACAGCAAATAACTATGAATTGTTCTGAAAAAGACCTCCCTTCAGTCCATCCACAGGAAGACGAGCTATGTTATTCAGACAGTTCAAGCGACAGCAGTCCTCATACCAGTTCCACATAGCAGACCTTAAATGCTTTGCTTTAACATAAAGATAAATCTAAAAATTGTGTCACTTGAAGAAATTTGCTCTTGACATGCTTTATTTAGCTGTAGCCCGTTACTTCAGCACCTCTGTTTCAGCAAAGTCAGACTCTCCAATTTGAGCTAACGCCAAAAAGAATACTCCTTTTACTCTTATTTTGGCCTCCTTTTCAAGGGGCATTACAATGTAGTCCAACTATGGGGTCACAGGCAACTTTGCAATGAACCTGCAGTTCTATTCAGTGAGCAGTGCATTCCTGCCTCATGGCTAGAGAAGGTGCATGGTGAAAACTTTGGCATTCTTTGTCAGAAAAGCTGGAAGACAGCACCCATATGGACACTCACTTGGGCACTGTGAACATGCACTTAAAGACCAATAACTCATTTTTTCTGAAAGCTGAGGACGTATCCAAGAAAAGAGCAATGCTTCAGTTGTCTTAATCTATCATAGGATTCTCATGATCCAACAGTATGATACGGACGTGAAAAAGGGCAAACATTTACATTGTGGGGCAGATAGCACTAATACCTCATCTCAAATTCTGTTTTCAGTTTAGCATCTACTGTATTTAATTGAAATGGAAATAAGCACAGAAAAGGACTGCTATACATCTAAGGAATTTGTTACTTTGCTTTGGTTTTATTTAAAGAGAGGATAAAAGGCAGCAGCTTCTGTAAATATAGCAAAATCAAGGGTAAGAGGAAATATAATTGCTTTCTGTAAATACATCAGAGGCAAATATGAAGAGGAAAATAGCTACTTAGTCTAAATAACAGTATCAGCAGAAGTAGAGATAATAAATACATTTGGCCATAAATAGATTTACGCTTGAAATTAGAAAAAAAGATTTCTAATCACCAAAATAATAGGTACTGCAGCAACCTTTAATATAGCATAGTGAAATTTATGTAGTTTTGAGAAAGGACATGATTAATTTATTAGAAGTATGACATGATTTGTCTGCATTTGCTAAGAGGGAACAGTCTTGACAATGTTGTTTTCCAACAGTCTTATAGTTAATGTAGCTGGATCCTGCCTGAAGAACCAGATTCAGTCCCTACTGCTATTAGGGATTCCTTTAGGACGCAAAGTGAGCCTATAACCAAGCTTTTTACAAGTGATCATAAATTACTCTCACAAACTGCTGCTTCATTCTGAGGGACCTGGTCTTGAGCCCCTGGGTTCTAATTTGCAGCCATGAGGAACAGTTACAGCTGCAGCTGAATTCACAAGAAGCTGGACTTGTAGAACACAAAATACCCTCCAATGCTAAGCACTCAGAATACACAAGCCCTATGATTATCTTCAGATTATCCAAAATAAGTAAGTGGCTACACCTGGTTTCATACCTGTGCATTCAAGTTCCGCATTACTATAATGGAGATGAACCCCAACACCGAAAGAAATGCCCTGTAACACTAAAACAATATTTGCACAAGGCACATTGAAGATGATGGCTAGAAAAACCCCGTGGGAAAAATGAATAAAGTCATCGTGAGAACAGATTTTGCTCAGCATGCAGTGAATCAGGCCTTAGAGTGCACGGTGAATACCAACAGGAAAAAACTAACTATTGAATTTCTGTTCTTTCAGTGTGCACGACTTCTGTGCACTGAACAAGGCAGAATCTGGGGGCAAACCCAGTATGTGATCATGTAATTAAAGACTGTACCATGATGATGATTAAATACTAACATGAACGAGCTGGCTGCTGTTATCATGTAGGGCTGAATGCAATTTCAAATTCTGCCTTGACAAACTGGGGAGAAGAATGGGGAACACCAGTTCCTTCTCTTCTGTATTCCACAAGGCTTCGGTTTCGCTTTGCAACTTACAGCTCCTTCTCTTTTACTGTCCTTGGCTATCTTATCTTTCTGGTTTTAAGAGATGTAGCTCAAACTTTATCTTGTAATTGTATGTACTCAGCATTTAACAGGGTAAAAAGAGAAAGGGTTAGTATGCTGTGTCAATACAGTTGTACTTACCAAAATACCTCTGAAGACAAAGTGCTATCACTTGTGCTCTTTAACGTTTCTTAAAGAAAAAAAAGAAATATACCTATATCAAAGTCATTTTCACTGCACGAGATTCAAAGGGCTGTTAGTTGACAAATGGATTGCCTGCAGGATGGACAAACTGTGTATGGGCTTTTACTTTATTTATAAATTTAATTATTTAAGAGCTAGTGCATATGTCTGAGAACATGCCTAGGCTGGGAAAGTAAAAATCCCCCTGAAAAGTGATTAGCATTTAACACAACCCATTGCAGGAGGGAGGGAAGACCCCACATGGTGCCTTCTTGTCAACAACATAAATAGGCAATGACCACACATACAAAGACACAGACACACACATACAGGGCCAGATCAAGCCAACTAATCTTACCACACTGACTACGGCACTCATTTATTTTCAGTACTTAACTTATATTTGACATCAGTTAAAATGTGAGTGACAAAATACAATCTCACTCTTGGAGATGCTGAAAGCATGACTCTTGGGGAACAACTTAGTGTTGCCAGCTCAGTATCCCCTGAAACTTAATGTTTAAACATGAACCCGCTAATTTCATACATGAAGTATCCACCTGGAGAAACAAAGACATTATTTTTTATTCTGTTTAACTTGGAAGATGATGACATGCTGCTTTTTCAGAGGTTTTTTTGGAGCAGGAAAAACCCCAATGGATTCTACCCCAATGTTGCATATATCAATCTGCATTCCAACAGATTCGTCCAAAGAGGCTTCTCAAAGATACCTGAACATATTTCCCATGTTAATTTATTTTTTATAGTATAAATTAGCCCGTGACAGTGTAAAGGTTTTTACAAGAAAAATTCTTCTGTTGTAGAAATTGCTCAGGCTTTAATTAAAAATCCATTTTCAAGCACTTAGTTCAATAAAACCTGAGCCAGAGAGAAATAAATGCAGAAAGAACATAGAACAAAAGCATACAGGAAACCTTAAAGCAAAAAAAGCAGACAACCCTCTTAACTCCACCAAAATAACAAAGCACACAAAGGTTTACTCCTCAAAGTAAATTTGAGGAAATAAAACAAAGTATTTTGGCAGGACAGCACAGAGGACACAGATCAGGAAAGAAATGTTTGATCGGGGTGACAGAATGGATGACAAAACCAGTGAAGCATCTTTAAGCAACCCAAGGAATCTCTGCTTCAGGTGTTGGTGCTGCACCATGACTGAGAGTGTGAAGTAAAGCTAAGTAGTAGCATTAGTCTTTCATTCTCCATATCAAAACCAGTACAAAGCAAGTCTAATGATGCTTCCGCTGTCCCTTTAGAAGAGACGAGCAGGGAAGAGGAGGGGAAGACCAAGGCAAAGGAATTAGCTCTAAGCTGCCAACCTCAGCACCCTTCACAGTGATTGCTGCTGGCTAGTCTCTTTTTTCTGTTGGCTTTTATTTTCCCCTCAGTACAGGAGGAAAATACAGCTAATGTTGAAGAGCAAGTAGAAACACAGTGACCAGAACAGTAATTTATCAGACACAAGGCAAGTTGTGAGCTAGCAATCAAGTTCATCCCACTAGTTAATGTGTCTCATAACATGGAAAAATTAAACGCTTTTTCTTTGCTATCCCTCCTGCACATGTGTCTACTCCTTTATCTTGCACCTTGTTCCCGAAGATTTTATTCTTTTGCAGTCACAAATACGCTTCCTCTGCTCCCCATCCCACAGCACCTGTTAGGCACCATAAAGATATCTGTGCAACAAATTGATAAGTCTGTCTGTTCAGTGATCACTGCTACTGCCCGCTGAGCTGGGGTAATAAATCATTTAAACAGATGAATTTGTCATTGAATACCCTAACAGTATAAGACCAGCTGAGACAACAAGCCTCCAGGCAAAGGAACAGTAGCAAAACCTGAGCTCAAATCTGAAAGGGAAAACTGCAACGATAAGGAAGATATTAGAAAGAACCATTTAGATAGCATGTAAACAGCAGAATCCCTAAACATCCCTGCCCCACGTATTTTGGCTCATTCTAACCATTTGTTCTTGGAAGGAGCTGAAACCAAAGCCAAGTTAGGAGCACGCTCCATTTTTCTACCATCTGGTGTCTGGAGTCAGTACTTGCTCTACCTCCACAGATTTAGCCACTGTGAAATACTGCTCGTAGTCAGTCATTTTTGTGCGCACACACGTCGAATTGATGACAATGTTGATCATTGGCTGATGCTCTGAACCACACCAAAACTCTGGTTAGGATGTCCCTCGGTGGCATAGCTTCACTTCAGTTTTATTACAACTTTGCAGTCCTCCAGATATTGACACCCAACTGGAACCCCATACTGTGCTACATCCTGTGTGCTCTGCATGACGAACTGTTAAGAGCAGTTGCTTTTAAAGCTGACATTTCTCATACATGTGAGTTTCAGAACAGGTCTGTGGCTAACCTTTTCCACTGCTTAGTTCTTCGAAACAGAGAAGCAGGTAGTAACTTCAAATGAAAGAAGGCATCAAACATAAAAAATGTCATATAATAAAAGTTTCTGTAAATCAAACTTAGAAACCAAAAAAGTGCACTGAGCTTGCTACAGTTACTCAGAGAGTCAGAGGCCAAGCCAGGAAAAGAGCAAGCCTACCATACTAAGCCATTTTGTATAAGCTTAGGAAGCCAGGAAGCCCGTGGGCTATAACTGGTTAAATGTCATCCAAACGTGCAGAATTGCCACATTTCCTGCTGTTCCTCTGGGGGTCAGTACCTAATCAGACAAAACAAGAACTGTCAGAGCCCAAGACAGGAAACTGAGCTAAATTATTTCTGTGTATTAAAGGATGTCACAAATTTTGCCCTAGTCGTCACTGGAAAAGATGTAGCCAGGACTCAAGATATATAAGAAAAGTCTCATGGAAAGATGAAAAAACAAACAGCCTTTCTCTGCAAACACAATGTGGCATCAAGTCTACAGCACAACTGCCTGAAAATCCACATCAGACTGCAATTCCTGTGACAAGCCTCAGCTGCAAAACAGCTCCAGAGGTGTTGCAATGAAGAAAAGGCACCACGAATCCATCCGTCAGTATGCAAACATCTACGCAAATGCATTCTTATCAGTAGGGCCTACAGCAGTAGGACAAAACAAAAATGCACATGGCAAAAACACACAAAGGGAATCAAGAGCTGGTGATGTTGTGGAAGACTCCCAAGCACCAGAAATTTCTACCTCTGGTGGATGGGGATGCACCACATAAGATGATTTTACAGCAGTCATTTTCCCTTGGTGAATTGTGTGGCTACCTGTCACACTATTGGCTCACACAGGAAGACATAAGAGGAGCTGTTACTGTAGACTTGCTGACAGGCCAGCTCATTAGTTACCTAGATCACTTTACAGTACCTTATTTAGATAGCCCTGAAATAGAAACAGTGCCAAATGGTGTAATTAGCTGAATTCCTGTAAATATGTTTATTGGATTAGTCTTCCACATCTAGAAATAGACTACAAACAATTTATCCAACACAGGAATATTACACAGACTGCGCCTTTAAAATGCACTTCATATGAAGATGACTGTCGGTTTTACTGGGCAGAGAGATGTACCTATACAGGTGATGATGCCAGCACCACTGTCAAGACTTTCTGAAGTACTTGGGGAGGGGGGGAGGATTACAAAAAACATACAAAACCTACATATTTCTGTCTATAAATATAAGTTACTCTGGGACATATGACCACAAAAGGAAACTACTGCCCTGAGTTACCATCAGTTAACCTCTCACTGCCTGAACTCCTGCTTAATCCAGGCATATTAGGAGGAAACCATACTATTGAAGCGCAAGGGAATTATGCTTATCGGCTAGAAATAGGGCAATATGCTTGGAGCACTTACCCTGCTAGTCAGTTACCACACTAATGGACAGCCTAATAGAATCAAAGAACAGGGCAAAATGCCCAAATCCTGCTCCTGAGACTCTGATTACAGACCTAGGATAAGGGAGGAGCAGCTAAGTCTCCCAAGAGTCAAAGCAAGTCCCCTGAACCCCAGTATATCCCTGCATGAGTACCCACCTATGGCAAATGTGTGTGAGATACACACATACTGTGGGCTAGTTGTTGGTGTCAACTAGTCCATAGTAACTCATTTAATCAAAGAAAATCAGCGACAAGTCTCTGCCCAAAGCACTGGCTGTTCTGCTGTGAGGGAATTTAATATGTGCATATCAAAACAAGTTTTAATCTACTCACCAGGTAATACCAGCAGTTAAGAAGCTAGGTAAGATAGTAAGTTCTGCAACTAGACTAAGACCAGTCTTTCAGCTCTACAGCCTACAATACCTGACCTCTCCATTTCTGACCCACTGTGTATGCTCTAATCGGTGAAGTGAAAGGAGTACAGATAAACCCTCAGCTTATGCAACAGAGCAATGTGAGCTTTGTCCCATTTAATTTAAATGCTTTCAGACCCACACAATTTTGAAAGTATCTGATGGGATTGCTCAAGATTACTGCTTTGACAATGAAATTCCAGCTCTCCCACCATCAAAGCACTGAAATACATTATATCTCAAGAACAGGGATGAGAAACACAGCTGTAAGAGAAAAATACCACCAGGTCTCACTGTATTTGAACTGCTTTGAGAGGAAGAAAAAAAATGGCACTGGCCTCTCTCCATCACCAAAATGCAGTCAAATATTTTCTGTGCAGCATTCACCATATTCAAACATTGAAAGATACCACTAACAAAAAACCTAAGCAAATTCACCAGAAGGGCTAACAGGCTGCATAAATGAGCAGTGGAATAATTTCCTAAAATGATTACCCACTAATGATACCTTTGAGGTGATAAAACACTAAGTCAGTGCCAGATCACACTGTGGAATAACATGATAATATTTCCTCTACCTAGGCAACTGGAACAATCACACCATTTATGATAATGACGATATGAACAGCCTTATGTTTCTAGACTAAATACTCCCTGCAGTTAGAAATGGGTTTTTAATTCCACTTGCAGAAATGTTGAGAATGCATGCGAGGTACGCCTGTGCTTTTGGTAGTACCCATCTAAAAACCAGCACATAATATTTTACATGATTTTGGCAGATACCAGACGGCATCACTGCACAGTCATGTGATGATCAGATCTGTGTCCCGCTTCAGAATTCATGAGGGTAGGCATTTCTGAGCTCCCCTATCTTCAAGGAACAGTAATAAGCATAAAAGATAATAACCACTTTCATATATATTTTTTTTAAAGTTTCCATCTATTCTTCTGTCAGAGATAACCTGGCAAATGAAAAGGAAACAAAAATGACTGACAGATTGCAAGGTTTGAAAGGACTGAGAGCTACATTCAGTTTCAACAGAAGGCTGGAAATGAGAACCAAAAATACGCACACCTCTTTCCAAACAGCTTGATTAAATGAGGTATGTCAAAAACCCATGCACAAAAAAATCCCCCAAACCAACCCTCCCTGCCCAGATTATCCAAGAAAGCAAAGCAGGGGGCTCCTTAGACGGCTAAATGGAAACAACTGCGCCTACAACTAGTTGGAGATCAAGCAGCCGGGGTCTCATGGAGATGAGAGTGCATAACAATCTTACATTAGCCAGAGTGGATTAGACAAGAAGCTGTCTTGCAAGCCCCTCCCAGCCTCAGTTACTACACTATTGCTCATGACTTATCCCCCTTCTTGAAGAGTTGCTCTATTTTCTTGACATATCCAGTCTGTGAAACATTTCCCTTTGTCTTCATATTTGTGTGTCATGGAGAAAATTGGGGAGGGTGAAGAGAACTATCTTCAAGTACATAAAGTGATGTTATAAAAAGAACAGGAATTAATTATTCCCCTTAATTAATGAGGACAGTGGAGGAAGTAATGAACTTAAGCAGTATCAGGGGAAATTTAGGTCAAAGGCAGTTACTGCATGAAGTTTAACACAGTAGGGAGAGGAGTTAGGCAAATGAACCAGCCACCAAGGGAAGTTAAAGAGTCCTCATCGGCAGGATGTAGTCAAGGTTAGAAATCTCCCTGGAGGACAACTGAGGAAAAATGAAGTCATTCCTATTCCCTCAGTGGGAAAACAGACAAGAGGTTAAACTCAAAGCCTCTTGGAACATGCACAATTCTCCTTTACTCCTTTGTTCTTTACTCCTTATCCACATCTTCCCCTGTTTTTTCACATTGTCTGAAGTGTTCTGGATTGGATATCCAATGTTCTTTCAAAACTCCCCAGGAGTATCATACTTATTATATATATATATATATAATGTTAAAACATTTTCTAAATTTGTATTATTATTTATTAGAAAAATAAATTCATTTCCAAGGCCCATGTCTTTCTGTCATGTCAGCAGTTCTAACAGCAAAGACTTCCAGGAATCATCAGCAGCTGCTCTTTACCAAGGCACAGTTCTTCTAAGGCACAAACACAAGCAGATAAGCAGTACTAGCATAGTTCTTTGCAACACCAATTTCTTATTCTTTCTCCTTACTTATTCACATGTTATCCAGGCAAGGAAAACAAGTAAGAATGAAAAACTGAAAGACAGAAAAGGTTTTCTTCACAATTTCTGCTTTTTATTATTATTATGGTTCCTTTTTTGTTAGTTTGTTTTTGTTAGGGCTTTTTTTTAAAGAACAGTGTAAGACAAAGGGAATCTGATGGGGAAAAGGACACATTCATTTTAATTGCTATTAGGATTTCTAAGGAGTTCTCATTTCTATTGTTGCTCCCCACTTAGAGAGAAACTGAAGAAGTGAAAGGTAGAAGCACTAGGAATGATTTCCAAAACAGAGTAAAATAAAGGATTCTTCTTGGTTTTAGGTATCTCGCTTACACATGGCTTTTACTCGACAAGACGACAGATAATTATTACTTAATTTTAATTGTTTAAAATATAAGTGGAGAAAAGAACAAAACAAACAAAAGAAACCCACCACACCCAAAGTCACCCAACAACCAAAAAAACCCTAAAACCAAAGATAAAAAATAGAGGATTTTGAAAATTTCTCCTGAATTCTGCTATCTTTTCTCATTTATGCGTACGGAGGAGCTTTTTTACATATGCGGAAGCAGATAAAGATATGGAAATAGCCTACTTTCTTTTGGACAAAAAGCTCTTAGGGAAAGCAAAGCAAAACAAAAGAAAAGCCTAATTGGCTCAGTTTAGTAATCAAAATTCTCCACTGGTATTTCTCAGGATGTCAGGCACACTTCAGCATTTTGCAGAATTCAGAGTACAGAAGAAACAGGGCTTGAGATTTCAAAATTTCCACTGGAACTATTATTCACACTAAGGTAAAGAGAGATTCACTTCATTATCTGCATGCCCTCTGCAGCTGGCTGGGGCCATGACCACCTTGGTTAAAATATGCCTCCCATTAAGATAGTGATAAAAACCTTAAAATCCTTGAGATGGGCTGTACAGTGGAGATCCCTCACTCCTCTCGTGCCTACTGATGGAATCTAGACAGCAACTAGCATTTCTCAGATTTCTGAAGATAATGAAGAAAAATTCCAGGTTTGCTCGAGTTCCAAAGGACATCACAGCTCTAAACCTCGTATGCACCATCAGTGAGGAACTGATTTTTCCTAGGGAGTTACTGTCAAAACAGCTAGATCAGTGAAGACAAAGAAACAGTGCAATGATGTAGCTTCAGGAAATCAAAGCAGAACAACAACAATGAGATAAGTTGTCCTATTTAGTCCTGTGTCTTTTTCCTTAGAGCAAACCAATGGGCACAGCAAAAATGCTTGTACTCTGATTACTCCCGTTCTGAAATCAGCAGGTCTAAATGCTAAAGAGATAATAAACTTATCTCCTTTGGTTCATCTACTGTATAATCTACAGCTATGATGGCAGCTATTCTATTGTATTAGCAGCTATTTCTCTTGTGGCTCTAATTTAGCTAGAGAAAAGGGCAGCGTATGGGACAGAAATCCACTAACCCTGAGCCACACCTGTACTAATGCAGTCCACAATGAAAATCTCACTGACACTTTCAACACTACTGTTGTCAATGTCACCAAGGTTAGACTATCCATCACTCTGTCCATGATGAACTTATACAATGAATTGGAAGCTAGATATATGCAGATATAACCTTTATTAGCACAATGTTATAAAGCCAGCCTAATCTTAGGTTGAAAAACCTAAGATTCTATTGAAGTCGTCAGTCTTACTATGTTTCCCCAAGTTTCATGAGGAAGTTGCAACTGAAATTCTCCAACTACAGGATTCCTATGACTATATATTGGTTTTAAGTTTTGGAACAAGTTCCTACTATTCTTTTCTTCATGCACCCAAGAGTTTAAGCTTCTATTCCAACAAAAAGCAAATAAAAAGGAAGCCAAAGCAGTCATCATTATCTTTCTTCTGCTTGAGTCTAACTTTAGGTTTTAATCAAGCCCCTTGACAATTCCAAATTCAATAGAAGAGCTCCATTAGGCAGAAAATTCCCTTCTAAACTCCCAACCTATGAGCTTAGAAAGCAAGTATATAAAAGTCCACATTGTGAGGAAGACTTTGCCAGGGTTCACCCTAACATAAGAAAAATCTAGCCTGAGAAAAAACGAATTAGAAAGTCACTCAGCAACTCTGCATTGAAGGCTTTTGCAGTGAGGAGGAAAGGCATTAGAAAGCATGTGTACCCAGTGACACTGTTATGGTACAAGTTAGCATTATAAAAAAGGGCAAAGGTTTGAAAAAGGAAGAAAGAAAGAGAAATTTAAAGTAAATCTGGGAAGGAGACAAGGATAGGCAAAAGAGGGAAGACAGATGAAGCATTACCAGAGATGGAAGAAGATTCTCTAGGGAGAAAAGTTGCTGCACAGAGAACTGAAAACCAGTCTAAGTCAGAGGACTGAGCAGATAAGTACCAACAGGAGAAACAGCTGGAGAAAATCCATGCTGACAACAACAGATCTCTCCATCAGCCACACATGAGAAGCCCTTCATGTGAAAAACCAATTTAGGCATCAGGAAGTGTCAGAATTTGCAAATACAGGTGAAGGGATGAACAGGCTGGACTGGCCCAGTCACTGCAGTAAGAGCTGTGCTGCAGAGAAAGAAATCCATTTCTGTGTCAGTTATTCCTTTCTTAGAACAAAAGGGAAAATATGTAAAGGAAGAAGTGATCACTGAGGCTGTGAGAACAGCAGCGAAATATTACATCTGGACAAATTATAAGCGGCAGTAAAAAGATCACCACCAGGCTAGAAATGTTTCAATTAATTCAGAGGGCATCCATGTTGAAATATATTACAGAGAAAAAGATTCCAGGGCCTAACACTGCTCTGAAAAATTAAGATGTCTGAGAACTTCAGCACCTTCCCAGTTCTGTGAATTCATCTTCCTCTTGTGTGACTTACCGTTGGCAGAAATTAAATTTAATTTACAGTACCTTTCTCTGCAATAGCACAACTGCTGGTGATGGAGATAACTACGATGCACAGAAAGATTCAACTCTCACTTTTAGACCACGCGAGTCAGTGAACTTTTTGGAAGACAAATCAAAAAGCCTATTTTTATGCAAATATTCCCAGTACTTAAAGAGTGATTTGTATCCCAACTCTTATTTCAAGATCCCATGTGATGCAACACAGCAGCCCAGTTTGCTTTAAGAGACCCAGGCCAGGTGTCAGGCACAGTACAGCTCATATAGCATGGGGTTAACTCGCCCTGCCAATAAGCAGAGGATTTGTTCCCAGTCAGAACACTGAGCTACAACACTTCAATCACCTACCTCAACTCATTCAAAGCTTGGTAAACTGGGGTGTCTCTGCATGACTTAAAGGCAAGCAAAGAATTAGTTTTACTGAAGGAAAACTACTCTGTGAAGTTTTCAAAGGAGGCAGCAAGAATATTTCCACATTTGAGCTTGCAGGTTACTTCCTCCACATGCTATTGCACAAAGACTGCCATTTAGAAACCCCAATATGAAGGCTTATTTTTCAAACACACTGCTGGAGACTGATACCTACCCCTTTTCAACCTATGGAGCTGAAGATACTTCTATGCATTGGATGCAATAATATATATTATAGATATTTTTAAATATTTATCTCTCCCTAGCTTTACTTCACCTACAGTTTAAATAATTGGTTCGATCGGCTGTTTGAAGGCACTCGTGGCTAAAATTTCCTCTCAGCATTCCACATCGTTGTTGTTTTAAGACTCTACAATACAACCTGTTTTCATTTCACTTGCTGTCATAAGTTTGTGTAAATAACAAACACCAAAACAAACAGTAACAATCATTTTCACTACTGGAACTAAAAGTGTTTATAGCAAAGCACATGTTCATCTGCCTTAGAAACAAAAAAGCTCAGACTTTGCAATCCATAAATTAATATCCACATGATTCCACCACTATTCAATAAAACAATGAGCAGTTTTCATACATGCAGTCTTGCTACTTAAAACAGTTTCTGATTTAAAGAGGAAATCTAAATTTCTTGGCAGTTTCAAAACACGAACATATTAGAAATCCAAAGACCTTGTTTTTTTCTGGTTTGTGGGTTGTTTTGGTGGAGGGCTGTTTTGTTCCTCTCCTTCAATAAGATCATACCTGTCGAGCTTTGATTTTGACTCCTGCTTTGCTAAGACAATTTACTGTATGGAAAATAAAAATTCCTAGTGAAGCCACTTTGCTCTTCTACAGCAGAAAACATGCTGTCTGTCTTGCCTTCAATGAGCTGGCTATAAACTACAAATCTGTGCTGAAACTCAAAGGGAAAGGAAAATATCAAAAGACATCTGAGATCTGAATACTGATCAAACTTACTTTCACCTTAGGTTTGAAACCGCAGCTTTAAAATTCACAAATTGTTCTGAGAACAGTATTAAATATTTAAAGTGCACTTTGTTCTACCATCAGATCAGAAAAGAGCAACAAAGCACTTTATCAGGCAACATAACCCCCATTAATATTTTTTCCTCTGATTTTAAAGACATATTTTTTATCACTCATTGGATGGAGAAACAGTGATGGAAAAGTGCTGTCATTCTGCCAAAAGCATATACAGAACAAGACAAGTGAGAGCAATTAGATTTCTGATCAGGCTAATAATTTAACTATAGATGTGGACACTATAATTATCTGCAACATTTAAGAAGTGTAAAATAACACAAAGACTATGTTCCACAGATTCTCATACACTGCTCCTCACCTGAAGATACTTCACCTGAAGGTACATAGTGGCTTCCTACCACTTCTCCAGAGGTGCTATATCTTCTAACAGCAAAGACCACAAAAAATACAAGAGTCACAGACCCACATAAGGAACTGTTTGTGTATCCATTCAGAGCCACATGGAGAAAATTCCCAAACGCAGGTTCATCATTCTTACTACCTTCCTTTGCCAGGGTAGTGCCTTTATTGTCAAACACTTGAGTTATCAAAGGATAAAGTAACCTGATGCTTTGAGAAATCCCTTGTCCTGTTCACATACAAAGAGACTACATCTCAGCCTCCTCACAATAAATTGAATTGATATTTCGTCCTGATGCAGACAGGGTAAGGTGAGTGCCCCTCTTTCAGTCACTATACAATGTCATGTCCCTAATAGCTCAAAGATTCATCATAGTATTCAACAAAACATCAGCCCTTCGTAATTAAAAAGCACCTTTTTTACTGACATTCCAGTATGCCAGAGACCTTTCTGCTTGCTTAGGAATAACTGGTAAGTGATCTTTTCTTCAAGGGAGAGGAAAAGCATGGCTACCTGTTAATGCATGAGGTGTAGCTCTTTTATCACAACCATTCAGAGCCAAATAATCTGGGGTGACATTCATCGTACTTCACTGGAGGGGTCCAGAAGTCAGGTGTGTAATCCAACCTATTCATTTAGTTCCACTTCAAAGTCAGGGAGGAAAACCAGGCCCCTCCATCAGACTGGGGATAAGACCTCAGTACATCCCACAGCAGGCGGATGGATTGCCCTCCACTAGCAAAGGAGAGATAACCAGGCTCAACATCTTTTTAATTGCTAGGTAAGTAAGATGAATCCAACCATCAGAAAGACTTTTCTGAAGTTATTTATACCTCACATGCTGTCATGGAAATCTTACTTACTAAACCATTATTGTTTGATCTGAGAGGAACAAAGGGAATTTAGGGGCTCAGATTTGTCTTCAACGCTTACACAAGCTCACTACGCACTGACTGTCCACTTGCAGATGAGGACAACTGCACTGTCACTTCTCAAAGGCACATGGTAAGGATAAAACTGCTGGAGGCTGCAGCAATCTCTACATGTGAAGGCACTTCAGTCACACAAGGTGACAAGCAGGATGGTCAGAACTACCCTCACACATCACAGGTATTTTAGGGCTTGACAACAAGGCCACGCAGAGTCAGGCAGATGGGACCTGATCCCACAGCCCACTCCAGCAAGAAAGTATGATGCAGAAGCTGAAAGCCCTGCTGCAGAAGTGGGGTAAGTGCAGAGCTCTCAAGCAGCCAGGAAGTGCAGCTCAGCTGCGGCGCATGAGTTAGCTGCCTCACAAACTGCGGCAAGCAAACTGCTCAGGATCATCTGATCATGCCGTTAGTTTCACATGAATTTTAAAGGACAGCTTCCTGGTGTACAACACCACTGCACAGCATGGGGACAGTTTATAGTTTGAACTTGAAAGCTGTGGGGGTTTTGGCAGGCGATCTAACCAGGCACACCACTGAGAGAAAGCAGACATCCCTTGTTTTGATATATAGTGGGGAACAGCTTTTCCAATTAAATAGCACTTTTTGAAGCTTGGCTATTTCCACTTCACAAAAACTTTTCCGCCAAGCTTGTGTGGACAAGGCTTCCACACAAGAAGCAAAATGTTTTGCTGCTGTATTATCCACGTATGGACCCTAATCCAAACTCACTGGAAAGCAGCTTCTCACTGCAATTTCCATCTTAATACTGTGCAGCAACTACACTTATTCTGACTTCGGAATAACAAGACTTATTCCACACGCTTAAAAAAACTCCTGTCACTACAATTTACATTTCACAGTGTCTTTCCTGGCTGGCACTGGGAAAACACTGCAAGGAGAATTCACAAACATTAATTTCACTAAGAGCATGCAATAACTTTGACAGCATTCACAAGGGTCATTGTTTGCTTGCTCAGGTAACAACCCCCTTTTTTGTGAAGCTGCCTGTGGGAAAGTTATACCTGAGCAAACAGATCAGAAGGCTTGTGAAAGAACTCTTCACATAGTCATGAAGCCTCTCATGTCCTCCCTGCTCTCAGAAGATTTATAGACCGGTTTGAATTCAAATGGACATAAAAACCATACAGTTCCAACCCTGCCAGGGGCTGCAGCCCTCTGGTCATCTTCACAGCTCTCCTCTGGACTCACTCTTACAGGTCCATGTCTCTCTTGTTCTAGGAACCGCAGAGCTGAACCCAGTACACCAAGTGGGGTCTCAACCAGAGCAAAGGAGGAGAATCACCACCCTCAACCTGAAAATAGAATAATAACCCCTTCATATGGCCATGCTCTTCTAATGCAGCTCAGGATACAGTTGACTTTCTGGGCTGTGAGTGCACACTGCCAGGTCATGCTGAGCTTCTCATCAACTAATGTGCCCAAGTCTTCCTCCCCAGGGCTGTTCACAATCCATTCTCCTCCCAGCCTGTATCTGTGCTTTGGGACTGCCCCAACCCAGGTGGAAAACCTTGCACTTGGCCTTGTTGAACTTCATGAAGTTTGCCTGAGCTCACCTCTCCAGCCTGTCAAGGTCCCTTCTGGATCCCATTTCTTCTTTCCAATGTGTCAACTCCACCACACAGCTAGGTGCTGTTGGCAAACCTGCCCAGGGCACACTCAGTCTCACTGTCCATGTCACCAACAAATGTATTGAACAGGTTCAGTTCCAGCACCAACCTCTAAGAAACAGCACTCATCATGGGTCTCCAACCCAGACATCAAACTATTTAACCACAACTATTTGCATGTGACCATCCAGGCAATTACTTACCCACTGAGTGGTCCATCTGCCAAATCCATGTCTCTCCAATTTAGAGACAAGGAGGTCATGCAAGACAGAGTCAAATGCCTTACACAAGTCCAGGTAGATGATGCCAGTTGCTCTTCCCTTATCCACCAAGGTTACAACCCCATTGTAAAAGGCCACCAAGTTTGTCAGGCACGATCTGCCCTTAGTGAAGTTATGTTTAATTTCCATGTGCCTTAGCACAGTTTCCACAAGGATCTGCTCCACGATCTTGCCGGGAACAGAGGTGAGACTGACTGGCCTGCAGTTCCACAGGTCTTCTCTTTTTCCCCTTTTAGAACTGAGGTTACGTTTCCTATTTTCCAGTCAGTGGGAACTTCACTGGACTGCTTCAATTCCTCAAATGTGATGGATAGTGGCTTAGCCATTTTAACTGCCAGTTCCCTCAGAACTCAGGATGTTCAGACATCACATCAGCAATTATAAACCATCCCCATATGATAAAAATAAAGATCACTGAACAGTTACTCAAGCTTTTAGAAGGAAATAGAATAATAACCCCTTCATAAAACATTTCTTAGCAATTTGCCTGAAAAAAGCTGGAAAATAAAGTTCCAATCTGCTTTAGTTAAGCACAAATTATTGGACTCAGTATGGGAGAAATCAGATTAATTCCTACTATACCTGCATCATAAAAAAGATTAGAGAAGATGATCTAATAGTCCCTTCCTGCCTAAAATCTTATGAATAAAAAGGAAAAGCTACTACACTGTTCACATTTTCAGCAAATACAGCAAATAACCCATACAAAATTGGTTATTTGCCCCTCAGTCTAAAGCACACTAAAAATGAACATTCAGATTTCTTGAGTCCACTGTAAAAATGCTCCCTGTATAACCATAACCTTCCAAAGAGAGAAAAAAGACCCAAAAAGACATTCACATAAAGCATTTGCTGAGCAGTGTTGAATACTGAACAAACTGTGGGGGAGAACCCTTGTTTGCAGATAATTCATGAACAGACAAGAGGACGACACTAATTAAATAAATTATTCACTGTAAATAGTTCATTCAGCTCTGCCTTCAGTACACATTACCAATTAAATCAGAGCCCAATCCCACAGAAATTATTTAGGAAGTACGATCTGGTCACTCCTAAACAAAGCCACATTGCTTAAGCTGTTTCTTTTTTGTTCATATGTCATTTTATCCCTCCCTCTGACTTCAGCAACTCTCGCCTACCTACAGTACCACTCAACATTTTTCAGCCCTTTTAGAAAAGTTTCAAGCCTATAAAAACTGATATTGTCCCAGCTACATCTGCCCTTAATAAGATTTTTTCTTATTCTTCATTAGTACTTGTTGTGGAAGCAGATCTCATAGGACAAAGACCTTATGCTTTAGGTACGTCCATTTTCAGTTTCTTGTTTAACCTTCTGCTTATTTTTTAAACGAAATGACTAGATTCACCTCCTGTAAATCAGATCTGCCTTTTCTTTTCAACAGTTCAAGCACTTATTTATATTAACATAGGATTTTGTTTCATTGAGTCCTATAAATTTCAAGTAATATTTTCTGTTGGATTCATTTCAGGCTCTAACTTACAGGCTGATTAATTCACAGCCTTATGCTCGTTGTCTCAAGTCTTATTACTTACATTCTGTAGCTCTGACCTCTTCTCCACAAGCAAAATTAACATGAAGTCTATTTCTGCCAATAAATATAAACCATTTCACTTGCTACCTCTTAACATATTGTTTCTTACCACTTATATAAAGTTAACCAGGATGCCAAAGAAGCAGTCCAGAGTTGTGGCTATGAGCCTGAAAGCGTTTACAGCCTCAAGAATGAGACAGCTTTGGTCTGTCAGTAAAGACAAGCACACCACCAGTCCCTGTGCGCGTTTGTCCCACTAAATTGAGGTCAAAGTGTCAATGAGGCTCTACAAATTACTGGAAACTACGTCAGGCTCTAAGAGAGGTTTTCCCCTAATGTAAGTATTAAAGGCCTCCATGAATAAAGCTTTCTACACGTGTATGGATACCACCTGATCTTCACATGTTTCCCCAGAGGTGCGCAACGTTCCCTCAGCCAAAAGAGGAGACCTCATTCAGTTCTAGTCCACCATTTTGGTCTCGGGTCACAAATGTCACAAGTTTGACATTGGGTCTCAACAACGTAGATGACAGCATCTGTACTATTCTGGCACCTCCCAGCTCAAGGTCAGCTTTTTAACTGTCCACACAGCTTCCATGTAAGTTTCATCCAGTTGTCATTACTGTTAGCACATTAAAATGCAATAGTATGAGAATGAAAAAGTACGTGTATGGGCTTATGCTGTCCTCAGTTAAAGACACATGTTTCTCAGCCCAAGCTGGGAAGCCTGTCAACCTCATCAGCACTAAAGTAGAGGATCTCTCTTTTCTTTACATTCTGCGCTATCAAAAAAGTAACTTTGGCAAATGTATTAGTATAGACACTGATTTCAGGACATGGTTTTATCTGCCATGTTGAAAGCTCGCTTATTTCCTCGCTCTGTCATTGTGGAATGACAAGCAGAATGTTTTGTAGCCAAGTAACTTTTACCACAAATTCTCCTAAATGTTTTATAGATACTTGCACTTCTCATATTCTGCCAGCTTAGCTTCACCATCTTCCTGGGTATTTTCTAACTCACTCCCGCTCCTTTATCCAGACCTTTAATGTCTCTCCCTCTTTCCTTCTTGCCATTACATGTGAAGGTTCTTTTTGAGATGTCCATCATCCTGCAATGTTACATTCCTGCACTGGACAAGTAGAACTAATTTTCGGACCAGCCAGGAGCATTAATCGAAACAGGTACATTTACAGAGACAAAATGATTTTGCCCTGAGCTCATTCCAGTACAAAAAATCAAGGCTTGATAAAAGGTATAGAATCACAGGCAGTATGAATTGACTTGGACTGTTTTGTATATAAGTGTTTTTGCTATATCGCTTCCTATCTTTCAAGAACATTTTATTTGTTGTAGTGACATTTGAAATTAAAACTTTAAATTATTTCTTTCAAGTAAGTCTCCATAGAAGTTCACATATGTATGTACACACACATATACAAGAAATACGTAACTAACCTTAGAAACTGATTCTTTTACTTCTCAACAGAATCTCCTGCATTCTGGGAACTGAAGATGATTACTATGTTAGTTCTAAGACCATTTTTTCCCTATGCTACAACTTGTTGGGGTTGAAGGAATTTTTAAAGCAACAAAACAAACTTAGGCCCACACTATGCTAATGAATAAGTGAACAAGCAGAGGAGAAACTATTTGAGGAAGTGCAACTGATCTACTGTAGTAATGACTGCACCCAGCTAAGTAATGGTACACATATCAGCAAGGCAACTGCAAGATCCTAACCAGGTTTGGTTTTCCAGTGAAGATTAAAGTGTTCGTATCTACAACAGGTTGAATATCCTTCTACTTAGCCCTTTAGTACATGCACAACTTGGATAACAGTGCAACAAATCCCATGCATATATCTTGGGTGAGTTCTGGAAATGGTGACATAGCATTTTCTTGAACTGAATCCCAGGAGAAAACAAAAGGGAAAGGATAGGGCGGAGGAGCTGGAAAATAGAATCCTCCAAAATACAAAGGATAACATCACAAAAAATCAAAATGCTTGCAGAAAGAAACATGCTTAAGGCCGCAAATTCTTAAAACAGAGGGTTGAGGTTATTTTGTTATACAAAAATAAACCTGAAAGTTCAGTGAAACTCAAAAGCTATTCAGATGACAACAAAGATGCCTGTGCACAATGCAGTGGAGAGAGCAAAAGCAGTAGAAGAAGGAATAAAATGGTCAGAAAAGATGGCCAGACAGGCAAGTCAAGCAGAAGCACAGCAAACAGACTTGAGATGATGCGTTTAGGAGACAGCTAGAGGAGACGGGTGTAACCAGTTTGCACAGAGGTAAGGATAGAGACAAGTGCTTTGTTAATACAGGCTGGAAGATCAGATCACTGGATCTCAAAGCACATTACCAACTCATTATTTAAGCCAGCTCCATACCCCACCCCTGGGAGCTGGGTACCATAACTTCATATTCATCCCAAAAATCACTAAAATGGAGGCCCAGAGCGGTTCAATGTCTTTCCTCAGGGTGGTTGAGCTGGGAACAGAACCCAGGCAGTAAAAATCCTCTGACAGCTGCTCCCAGCACCAGCCTGTCTTATGTGCTTTTGAGACATGGGAATGAATTTGTTTTGGGAATCCAACTGTAGCAATGATCATAGCAATAAAAAAAGAATTCAAGAACGTTATTTGCATGTTCAGCTCCAACAAGTCTAACACAAAAAGGCACTTTTACACATTTACTTAATAAGGAAGACTTTCCATCTTATACTGAACTGGAGGCAGAACTAGAAGACAGTCAGCTGTATGATTTACAAGTGAGACAAATGTTAATGTAACTAAGGAAAAGATCCTGTAAGATGTCCAGCACACTCACAGCCACTAATCTCAGAGCTTTGGGCTTCAGCACATGAAGAAAAGTCTCTCATTTGTGCAATGCAAACTCCACAAAAAGATTAACAGAATGAATGTCTTCTTCTGTGACAACAAGCTTATACCACAGTCTGAAATTATACTATGAAACAAATCTTTTGTTTTATACCAATTTGATACTGACTCATTATGTAGCAACCTTCCAAATCAGATGCTGTAGATCAACAGATCCTTTGAAAGTCATATTCCAAGTCATAATCAAACACACAAATTCAATTATATGTCAGAAATGAAGACTGATCTTTGGATGAAGTTTACTCCAAGAACCAACCTGGACTCATCAGTTTTCATTTATTCAAGAATGTAACCTGAAGTCACAGGCACATAATAAAATGGGATTATATAGATATATAGATAATTCATTCAGCTGTAATCATCTATTTTCTTCAAGTCCACAGTTTCACGGGGTAGGGGGAAAAGTCAAACCCTATCTGAAGTTTTTTACTTGCAGAAACCTAAACTTTCTTTATTGGCCTCCTCCTCCACCGCCTGTTACCATTAAAAGTTCTGCAAGTAATAAAGTACTGGGAGGAAGACACTTGTTTTCTTTGAACAGGAGAACTTCTCCTGTCCCTGTAAAGGATGCTGAGCTAAGGTTTAGTTGGCTTGGTTTGGATATTTGTTGCTTTTGTCTGGGAAGTGGTGGGATGTATTGATTTTAAGACATGAGAGTTTATGCTCCACTGAAATTTATGGGATTTGTTTCTAAATTCCCGTCCCTAACATTGCGGTAACATGTATTCTCTCTGCTTCCAGTAAGCGTCCACACACCAATTCTGCATCTCTTTTGTTTCTTTCTTTCTTTACTGCAAAACAGACCTTCCTCCTTCCCAGACACATAGCATTATATCACTCAGTTCTGGAGACCAGCTGAGTAAAGTAACTTCTGTTCACTTTGGGTTTTTGCTAGTATGGTTTCAGTTTGGTTTTCAATTCTGAGCCTCAAGGTTCATGGTCCCTCTTCTTGTACGCAGGTCTCTTTGGGGAGGGATAGTTTTCAGTTTAGTTTTAAGCAGAACACCCAGAAATAATTTATGTTCTTTACCTGGTTTTTATCACTGAAGGGACATTATCTCCTTCCAAGACTCTCACTGTCCTGCCCCTAAAAAAACCCCAAACCCAAAACTCAAACACATTTCTAACTTTTGCAGGATTAAAAATCTGAATGCATTCTTCAAGTATATGTGAAGCTGAAAGGCAGCATTGCCTTTGCTCATAGAACTTAAAAAATTACTATTTGATTACCATATTCATTTCTGGCTACTGGATCCAGTATAGACCAGCATAATCCAGAATCTCAGCTGCAACACAGGACTACACACGTATTACTGTATCTCTTCTGCGGTATAGGAGCACATAAATATAAGAGCACATTGAGATACAACTTCAAACTTAAAGCCTTGTAGATGTATGTTTTCAGAGACAAGTAAACTGCTTGCATCCAAATCATCTTAATGGCACCTGTAATTGCACAGGCAAGCGACTGCTTTTCTAGCATGGTACATCTCACAGCATTCTGGCACAAACTATAAAATAATTGAAAAAAAATAATAATTTGGTAAATACAGTTGTTTCAAACTTAAATTAGAATTCACTGGCTTGGAGGGTCCTGGAAGCTGATAGCTAAGCAAAGCCAAAGAAAAACGTGAAAAAACACAAAGTATTTCCTATTAAATTTAACAAACTATTTCTGTTTCTTTGTCAGTAAAGCAACACACAATGTAATTTATCAAAACATGGCAGGGCTGACACACTATCAATCCTCAAGGTTCAATACAGCAAATACATTTGTGCCACATATCCTTATTTGGTAATCTTTAAAGCATTATTTCATAACCTACTTTTCCAAAAGTCAATTTTTAAAGTGTCCCTCCCTCCCCACTGGAAAGTAGTTAAATGTTTTCTGCAACATTATGACACATTATGAAGCCCCATCAATCTCAAAGACTTAAATGTGCCTAAAAAGTTAAATACATGCTTCAAATTGTTTACAGAATCAGAGTTTCTTATGAAAGATTGTAGCCAGCATCACAATATGCTCTCTGCATTGAATATTGCTGTTGTTGTTCCAAGACAAGTGTTTGTTACAAAATGCCTAGGAAGTAGGACACCCTATCTAGAGTACAGCAGGTACTCAACCTGCTCCTATTTTGTTCTCAGAATCACTATTCCAGCATTCTGCTCTTCTTGAAACACTTCAAACACGCTAATCAACTTGTCAAACTCACTTCAACACTTTTGCCAGGACACTTCTCATCTTAATTTTGTCTTGTGACACTTTTAAGGTATCCAATACAACACACAGCTTTTCTAATCATTGTTAGCTTATGGTTTTGCACCTCCCATTGCCTTACAAACAACAGCCCATTAATCGTGTCTATCAGGTTTATCTGTATGATACTCATAGCTTTTCTCCAATTTGTTTGCAAATGGTTTCAGCACTTATTAGCGTGCAGTACAAATAAAAGTGACTTCAAATCTCTATGCAACAGAAGATCCCAACATTTCAAATTCTGATTTTGTCCTAAAAGAGAGAGGAAAAAAAAAAAAAGGAGAGAAGGAAATCTGTTTCCTCAAACCAATTTCTCTGAAAACCATAGCAAAGAAAATTGAGTTTTCCAGAAGGGGATAGGGAACAGATGCCACTACACCCCCTCCTCTGGGCCTTCTCCTTGGGCCACTCCACATGTCCCTGGGTGCATGCAAGAAGTGTTTGGGGAAGGAGCCTTTTTATTAAAAGAATGAAAATATCCATTCAGATTAAATAAGAGAAAAAGTACAGTATTTTATCTCAGTTTCCCCAAAAATTATATTTTAAAGCTCATTGAAACAAAAGATTAATTGCTTTTCACATGGATGATTTTTACAGTGCAGATGGCAGATTACTTGTGCCACCTGAAGAGTACACAAAACTCGGGGCAGAATTTTGACATCACCATATCTCTGGATAATCACAAAACCTCTTCTGACTTTCATTACAGGATGACAGAGGAAGCATGCTAAACTCTTTGTATTCAGGAGTCACACTGTAAGTTCAGAAGAGCCTGTCTGAACACACATGGGATAAGAAGGAAGTAGAGCACATTAACACCTATGGTTCGGAGCTGGGAACAGGTAGACTTTTACAGGTGACTGATGACATGCTATGTCTAGCCTAGGATGCTGTGACTCGAATGCTGGAGATCAGTACTGATTTCTTAGTACTATTAAGCTTCTCTTGGGTACCTCAGTTCTGCGTATGAAGCCTAGGGCATCCAGCACCCAAAAAACCGTGGCTAGTGTCCCAAGACATCCTCGCAAAACTGCTTTGTGGGGTAGTCATGTATGGCTTCCAGAAGCAGTAGCAGAAATCTACAATGATCCACAAAAAATTACATGCTTGAGCATAAAGAGGCAAGAGGGCAATAGCCAGAGGAAAGTGACACAAGAGCTTAGGGATACCAGCACTCTCAAAATCAATTGTGCTTAACCAAACCAACTTCCTATGCACTTAAGGAAATCTGTCAGCCCAGGAACCAAACCATAAAAAGAGATCTATGATGCAAAAGATTTCATTTTGATTTTGACCCACCTTGATTTTTTATTTACCAGCTTATAATATGCCTGCTGTGGTATCCAGGCACACCACATTTATATTTGGCATAACCTTTCTTTTACATTCTCATCGTTAGTTTCCAATTACATGCCAAATAAACTCTGCATTGCATGAGAACACTGCAAGCGGCAGCTGAAAGACTGCTTCTTTCCCCTAAGAGATGTAAGGCATAAAGGTGAAGGTATAAGCCTTCCTGGATGTTTCCAGGACAAGGGATTGGTCTTCTTTACTAATGCAGTTGCTATGGACAGATAAGGCTGGGTTTCCAAGAGCAGCACATCCTGATTTGCAGGGATTCCTCAAACTGAGTGAAATACTAGTGTGAGCCTCATGCTTCAATAATTCCCAGTTTAACACATGCACTGCTCAAGGCTGCTCGAGTACTTTGTAGAGATAATAACATATATGCCTTCGTTCCTTTTCAAAGGCATGCTGCAGGCATCTCATTCCAGTCATTCTGCTGTGTTCAATTTGGCTGTGCTGCTCAAGACAAGAAATCTATGGGACCATTTCCAAGAGCTGTTACACAAGTGCTGGCATGAGCCTGCAGCTAGTGGTCAACATGGAAAGGCAGAAGCCCTGGTAAGGACCAGCTGATCTGCAGCCAGAGTACATGAAAGGGCCAATATGGGTGTTTGACACTACCAGAGGTGTTATCATTCACAGTCTCAGTTTGGCACTCCCTTATTAGTCAAAAAACTCTGTAAATACAAAGGGAGATACCAGTGAAATTAACACCAAACAAACAAATGCTGGCATTGCATTTAAGAGCTACCACCACCCTGTTTAGGCAAATGTTGTTATTATTGCTTGAATTAAGGGATTAAGTGCAGCATAAATAGCCTCGAAGCAAAGAATACTCTACCTCATGGTTAAAGCTCATGCCATTGCAGCTCCCCTGTTGTCTTGACCCAATTTGAAAACAACTCAGCTGTGTATACATGAGGTTTAATTAAGCCTCTGCATTGCAGGGTGGACATGTCCTTCAAATCTGAAGCCAGCTTTTCCAATGGTGCTCCATCTGCAGCCCCCCCACCCACATCATTTTACATTCACCATGGATCTGAGTTCTTGCTGCTCTATCCTGAAGTCAGTCCCTCTCTGACCCCACCACGAAACACGCTAATGCTCAAAAGCCTGCACAGACATATAGAAGTGTCTCATTAGAAACATGAGAAGTGTGGATCTTAATACTGGTAAAGCAAAGCATGTCATAAATTTTGCATGTTGTTTCCTGAACACACACACACACACACACACACACACACACACACACACACAGAGTTATACAGTACATCTTACAGTCCTACATTCTCCTCTGTTCTAGACATGTTTTTTGTTCATAGTTTGTAAAGCAGATCACAGAAGTACCTCCCTTTACCCGATTTGCCTTGCAGAAAGATAACAGGAATTTGTTATACCATGAATGAAGTGCAATTAGTTTGGGCAAGATGGTGTTCGGGAGGCACAGCAAGGACACATAGGTTAAGGCATATGTTACATAGGTGTTCTTTGCTTCTCTTTAATTACCTGAGCTACAACTATTGATGACAGCTTGCCTGGTCTAAACCATACAAAGCTCAGAAAACATGGGAATAATCCCTACCTTAATTACCTGATACTTCTCCTTGGGGTTTTGTCACCTGCACTATTATCTGTGTACTAACAGTTTACCAATGTGACAAATCACTGAACAAAGCCAACGTGCACATCCACAGAAAGTTACATTTTCTCATGAAGCATCATTGAAGTAAATTCAGTCAATCAAGTCATATTAGTCATCAGTCTGTCATATTAGTTAACAGGGAAGTGCAAAATAAATTCTGTGGAATAGAAAAAGTTTCTAATAACAGACTGCATATAAAGTACTTCTGTGTTTCAAGTTCTGGAAGCTCTGAGTTTGGAAAATTGTTAATAATTCATGCAGTTGGTGGGACTTGTTTTATGAAATCCAAGCAGAAACTTACTGCAAACCTTTCATGAACACATGCCAAAATTGTTAAATCAAACGTGATATTTACTCATTTTTCGAATTATGATACCATTCAAAAGCCCCTGGCAAGTGTCATACCGCGCTTTGTTAGGGACAATGCAAATAAAACAAAAAAGGCATTCCCTTGATATACATATACGTAAGTGGGTGGATAAGACAATAATCAAATTTCACAGAACACACACATTTAGGTATTCGAGCTGTCTCTTAAGCATTCACATCAGCTCATGGAATTCTTGGTCTGAAGCCAACAAAAAAACCCCACAACACCCAAGTAAATTCAACAAAAGCAGAACCTCATCCTTTTTTCTGATCCTAATGCTATTTTTCACTTCAAGATTCGGCTCCAGAAGGTCTTACAGAGCCACTCAGGCCAGAAGATTAAGGCTGCTGAATTTTCTAAACCACAGAATACCCCAGAGTTAAGCCATGGGAAAGGATTAAAATGACACCTGCAGAGAGTCTAAGAAAAGACTTCTTTGAACAACAACTGCAACAACTGCCTTTTAACAGACTTTCAACCCTGTTAGGAAACAAGGACAAAACCTTCACCTCCTGACATTTAAAGGAACCTGAACAAGGCTGGATGATGGGTAAAAAAAATATCACAGACAGTTCCAATGTATCCATCTTAGACACTTCTGCTATGGTGTCTTGTTTTACACTGGTTTAAGGCACTCGAACAAACCCAGCCAGCAAATCTGGAGAAAGTGCACCAGAAGACAGACTGTAATTTACTGCTGAAGACATTTATCAACTGTCCACTGTTCTAACAAGAGCAACCACTAGGGAAGAAAACATAAAACATGGGGTGGGTTCGTTTGCATTCATCATGTCAGTTCACTGCTCTGTACTGCCAAGACTGAACAACATTTGTCATTTTAGTTTCCCACCTTTTGTAAATAGAGCCCCCTTTTAATTTCCCAGCAGTTTAATCCATAATGTCACTTGGTGACTATGCCAAAACTCCATCACCGAAAAAAACTTTCCAAGCTCTCTAGATAACCAAGAATGAAGAAGGAAAAAAAGAAAGTTATGTAGGAGGTCTGCAACAGCATTTAAGGCAGAGGAGTTACCTCATTTACCTGGGGTTAGGACACGTCTGAATCTGGAATATGCTATATACTCAAGCAATATAATTATAGTAGTGAAGACATGCTCTGGACACAGAAAAGAAAGCAGATATTTCAGCACCACAGACAGCACCGTTTGTTACCCCTAATTTGGTTTCTATTTTGTAGCTCTATCTGACTTTGAACTGAAAGTGCCTTAGCAGCCCTAACACACACCTATATGGATCTTCATCCAAACCCACATTTTTTTAATTCTCCCCTTTAAAGCTTAACAGATAGAAACCTAAGCTTCGGAATTTTAGCTCAAGTATCTAAAAAACCCCAAGCAACAAACCTGCATTTTGTGTTTCCATCACCCAGCAACAGTCCCAAATTCCTACAAATAACTTGCCTAGGTAGAGATTTTACAAAGACAACTGTTTAAAAAAATGTAGCACGATAAATTGGGATGCTATAAAACCCAATTCAGAATATTTTTTGTACACCATTTAAGTTGGTCTGTCAATATAGATCATTTCAGTTGCAAATTTTGAAAAGCCAAAAGTACATAATAAATAAAATATGTGAATTAAAGTCAACATTGTATTATCTATCGAAATAACCAACTATACTAATATTTATTGAAGTGTTGGTCAAACCCCAGATTTCAGAATTAAGTCTTTTTATTTTGAAATTGAAATTGAAGGGGAGAGAGCTGGTATAACAGATAAAAAACAAAGACCAAACAAAAAAGGAAACAGAAAAACTCAACACTTGGACAAAAAAATCAAGCATAAGCTTTAATTGCTTCTCTAAAGGTATACCTGAAATAAAACATGAGGGAAAGAAAAGCAAAAAAATAAAGCAAGATTTACTAGATTCAGACTGACAAAGAAAGTAGCCTGAGTAGCCATAATGAAGAACAATAAATGCAAGGATTTAAGACTGGCAATCTTAATGGTGCTCATCTGTTGGCCCCAGGGTGAACTCCTTCGGGTAACAGAAAATAAAGAGAATATGCATAACTGTGAACACCGATATTCCCAATGAGCCAGTATTTCTATCTAGAGGATTTAAAACTCCTATCAAACATTTATAAAATACAAGATTCTTCCAAATGTCTGCACAGTTGCCAGAATGTTAATTTTGTGGAATCACAGCCTTTGCTTTGAAAGGACAGGGATCCAAATTTAGGCTTCAGATTGCTTTTCCCTTTGCAAACTATCAGTTCCATGATGAGCGGGGTTGTTTGGTACTTCTAAATTATGATCTTCTAAAAATTAGGTCATTTAGATCTCAGTGCCTAAATATGAATTTAGAAGTCCAGCAGTAAGTCCACAGATGTGGGCTTCCTGGCCAATGTCCTGTTAGATGTTCTCTGATTTCTGACTTGTGCTTAACATAACAAACTGCAAAAAAATTAATCCATTTTGAATCAATCTGGGTAAAATATTCCTTGCAATGGCCAAAGCTATTGCACAGCCTGTTTTTTCTTGTACAGAGTCAAAACTCACACTGAGACCTAAATAAGGATTGCCAGCATAACCTAGATCACTAGGTGGCAAGAGCCTTTGGATGATTTCATTTCACATAACTCAACTACATAGGTTGCACTGGCAAGCCTCATATCCAGACACTTTACAAAGTCCAGAAGCAGAATCTCTGTCTTTGTGACAAGTGCCACAAGAATCTCATTTCCTATGTTAGCCGTAGAATTTTCAGTGGTCTTTCCAATTACAATTGTCATAGCTCTGTAATACTAATACCTTTACCACCAACCTAAAGGGATGCGCAGATGATGCTCAAAAACACCCTCAAAAATCAAGTCTATGCCAGTAGCTACAAACTCTACTTGCTCCATACTTCATCAGTCAGTGCTGCTTGACACCACTGTTGTCATTTGCTTCCAGTTTCCCTCAACCCTCAAGATTACAAGAGCAGTCAGTAATACTAGCCTTGTTAATTTATGAATATGACTCTTTTATTACTGACAGCAGGCAATAATACTATTCAATGGCAATACGTTGCCATGGTAAAGCAAGAGTATCCAAATGTCTTACACATAATAAAGGCTTTAATATGCAGCTGTTGTTGCTTGCAACTCTTAATCTTGACAGAGAAAAGCAAAACTGCTAAAAGCAGATATGTTTTATTCCAAAAGAGTGACAGGAGTGTTGGAAGAGTAACTGGAACTTCAGCAGCAGGTGGTGTGGGTAACTTTTAGAGAGATTGCTGTAACTCAAAGATGAAGGCCTTATTATTTTAGATATAATACATATAGTATAGACTATAGAAAATACTGTCTGCCTCGATTAGTCCCATGTAAATAAACAATAAAGCAATGATGAACAGTAACACAAAACACTGATTTCTTGGGTTCTTTAGTGTTCAAAGCCAGGTTGGATGGAACTTGAGCAACCCAATCTAGTGGAAGGTGTCCCTGCCCAGGGCACGGTGACTGGAACTAGATGACCTTTAAGGTCCCTTCCAACCCAAACCATTCTATGACGCTACCTACAATTATGCATTTCATCATGCAGTTTTTACAACGAGCATATTTCAGAGGTGGTATATGGCAAAGCAATATACTCCATATGTGTACAACACTCCATACATAAAAAAAGCCAAAGGACTCAACTCGGAAACTCTCTTCGAACCTCAGTACCAAACGAAGGTTGGTTTTGCCTCCTCTTTCATGCTCTATTCAGAAAGCACAAACTAAAAAAAAAAAAAAAATAGGAAATGCTTTGTCCCGGTGCTGGTAAAAAAAAATACATACCCAGCTAACAAATGCATCAGGGGAAAAAATGAACTCAGGCATTGACAGCAGCTGCGCCTACTTCAATTTGCAGCAATTCTTATACACTGACATCCAAAGCCAACAGTTTGCCCTCTTGCTCTGCCTCAGTAACAAGGCTCTTTCAAAGATAATTACATACACTTCACACATCTCTTTAACTACCAGTAATCTCTTCTTTATTTATCTGCCATGATTTTATTTTATTAAACCTCTGGGTTTTTTTCATTTCTTTCACTGCAACATTCCCTAGAAGAGTAAAATGTTTTTCTGATATCTTTTAGTCTACCAACTTGTCTGCAAACTGACTTATACAGGAATAACTTTGGTTCAGAAATAACTATGATTCAAGATTGAGTATTGGGGTCTGTCTTACTCTTTTTAAGAGTATATTTCAAAGCAGAAACAACTGATCTGAAGCAAAGCACTCGGATTTTCTGTTTCATAGTGTCAGTGTCATCTTCTTGTAAATCAAAGTAAGTGAGCCCTTTCAAAATGGTATTCCAAAATAAGCACTGGGATAAGTATTTGGTTTTCTATTCATACTGCTAATTAGTGAAGCCATTTCAACACCTTCATATAATAACAACGAAGTGGTGGATATGAGAGGACAAACCATCTCAAAATTCAATATGACAACACAGTAAAATTTTCAAATATAATAGTATTGGGACACTAGTAATTATTAGTTATCTACTCCATAAAATGTGATGCATAGCTTTGACAATACGGCACAAAGAATGCAAATAAAAACCACATCTGTCTTAAACTCTCAGCAAAATACTTTGAAGCTCTAAAGTCCTCTTTAGAAATTTAAAGATTTTCCTTTCACACAGATTTTCAGATTTTCAATCTGGTTTTCCCTCCTCCCAAAAATAAATGAAATACATTTTGAAAGCTCATACTTGGTGAACATAGTTAAAAATACCACCCCTACATTTAAAATCACACACATAGAACAGACTCAGAACACTGCAAAAGCCATTAATATCAATAGTGGCAAGTGTTTTGTAAGCTTTCAAAGAAAATCCATAAACTGTTTTTAGTTATGACTATATATACGAAGGAAATTTTAAACCCATATGAAAATATCTTATTCACAGGATAACCTTTTACACACCTGACCAAAAAGAACAGTCTGACAAACTGCATTCTGCTGGTGACAGTGGTAGTGGGTAAATATTTCTTTAATTCCCAAATTTTTCTAGACGTGAAAACAAACTAAACCTTCCCTTCTTTTGTCCTTTCACCAGTCAGACATGCAACCAATTTTTCTAAATGCATTTATTCCAAAAGGCAACATCATACTGAGCAGTTGTTGTTGCTGTGATAGTAAAACAGAAAATATCTCATGTTTAGCTTTAGACTGACTGATTTTCAATTATTCCAGCTGCAAGCCACTGCTTCTACTCTCGAGAAAATATATCAAGGGGAGAAGGTAAAGCTGCTACCATCATGCAATCGAAACAAATGTGACTGACACCACTGAAAACGAAACCTTTTTCTCGTAATCATCTGAAAGTTTTCGTAATATTTCACCCATGTACCAAAATTCTGAAATGCCATGGCAAAACATACTTAAGTGGCGTGTTTTTTTCAGATTTGCAAGGTGCTGTTAACATAAGTTAAAACACCTTATTGTCATGAATACCTAGTAGTTCGGATATACAGTATACCAATTCTGCATTATAGTTCCTGGCCCCAGAAAGTGCAGCAATGAAATCAAATACTCACATGAACGCAAACTGCCTGAAGAATTTGGTTTTCTCATTTTGTTGAACTGTCAGCACAGATGATCCTAAAAATTAACAGAAAAGAGAAGTCAGGTTAAAGGCTGTGATAAAGTATCTAGGTCATGGTCTTCAAGAACACATATGAGTGTGTTATTTATTGCAGTCTCCATGTTCGGCTTTTGCTTTCTATGGGATAACACACATTTTCTCTTCCACCACTATCAGAGCTTTAATTTTAACCAAAATCAGTGAGTCCACATAGATAAAATACTGGCTTTCATTTCAAGAATAATACACATCACATCTTGTCATCTTTTTTTCCATGAAAATCACCCCATTGTCTTTTTTGCTGCACATGCATACCTGTACTCAACCAAAACCATGAGGCTGGCTTTGCAGTGGGGGGAGTAGGAAGGCTTGTGCCCCTTTTGCCAGCCTCCATCAGGCTCCATCAGAGCTCTGGGCCCTGCTAAGGCGAAATAGTACTCCAAATGCCTTAGGGCTCAACACACAGACAACCCTAAAACACTCAGAAGCAGATCTGCCCTACCCATGGGAAGCTTCAGCAGCACAAGGTGGCTTTCCAGATACAGAGCAAGAGCTCCCTCCAGGCAGAGGCAGGGCTGCCATCAGTGGTCACCTTCCCAAGAAAAAGAGCTGAAGCACACACCCAGGCATCACCTCCACAGCATGCCAGCTTACCTAACTCATCTCCTGCTTTCCCTTTTTAATAGTGCCCTGTCTCGAGTTGCTTTGATCCTCACAGCTGAGAAGTCATCTCTGAAAGTTAATGCTCAGCAAGTCTTACTACTGAGGCCTTCCCAATAGTTCCCCCATGAGTAATGGCTCTATATCAGTTCAGCAAGGGCAGAGCTATGCAAGTCAAGGGCAAGTCCCTTGCTTGTCAGGAGAAAGGAGGACGTAAGCCAAGTCTTTTCCTTCCTGAGCACCACTTCTTACTTCAGTGTGTTTTGAGAAAGTTGTCACATCCTTCACACAGTCCTTGGGAAATAATCAACCTATCTATTGAGCAACGCTGATTTAAAGTATCCTCTAATGGAGTTTGAGGGAAAAATCTAGTCTTCAAAGATTTTTTGAGAAAATGTTCAAAATGCCTTCTTCAAAATGGTTGAATTAGTTTTGAAAAGTATCGCCCTTCATTGATGTTTCATCACCAAAAGGCCAATTATCTGAAATCAGAAGTATTCAGACTTTTAAATGCCACCCAGATGTGTCCTAAGAAGGTGTTATGAATACCTTGTGACACCCCATTCATATTTCCGATGGACGTCATTGCCTGTCATTAACTGTAAAAAATCATTTGCAATAGGAGAGAAATAAGATTTGTCTTCTGGGTTAGAAAGCCCATTTTAAGACCCGATATAGAGGGAGAGGTTGAAGAATTAGTAAGAATTTCCTCTGGATCTGGTATTCCACTGGCCTACTATCTGTGTAATCATTCAAACAAGCATAAAAAGTTAGGGGGGTTTTAATTCTCTGCCATGTTTTTCCCAGTTTTATCACAAGAAAACATCTGCTTTATGTACTTGGCTGAATTGGCTGTAGTCTCCAATTTTCATGCAAGTTAGGTGTTGTATTTTAATGAAAATTACCTTTTTTCACTCCCCACTCATGACTATAGCTTTCCTCTGAGATTGCCAATAACAAATGTCTCCTGCAGTGACAAGAAAATGAACTGGAGTGCTTGGGAACTACACTTGCAGGTATTACAGCATTTCAAAATTGGCTATGTTACAAATCAGAACAGATGCACAAGTTTAGAGATTATCTGAAACACAAATACTTTTAAAAACCCACTATATTATTTCAAGTTTTATGTTTTGCTTCATTATACTACACTTTAGTGAACATTTCTCTGTAAAACTCTAACACGTAAAACACTGACTTTCTGAAGAGACAATATTTTGGCATTAATATTTACTGATCACCAGCATAGCTTTCTCCTAATGCTACCAAATAAAGTAGCAATATTCAGTGTTAATACCCAGCCATAAAAAGCGGAACGTATCCAGTTAGAACTCCAGAACAGAAGAGTTTAAAGAAATTAAGTTTTATTTTATTCCTTGGCGGGGAGAAGAACATTTGAAGTTTGTAGGCAATTTTTTTCCTTAATAAAATTATTTCATTGCAGGTCGATCAAAATGAGGGTTTGATTTTACCTCATTGAGGTATTTTATTTCCCCTTCATCTGTTCAACCAGAATATATAACTGCCATGTCATCATGATTTACTATTAAGTATATTATTTGCACTAAAAAAGCAGAAGTCCAAACAATTACCTTCATCAGTCATCAGCAGCAACTGGCGGAGAGAGAAGCATGCCATAAACCAATCGGGATTAATTCAAATAGTTTTTGTTCCCAAAACAAGCCCAATTTTAGCTCCTGTGAAAGCAGAAGTGAAACTGCTTCCTCTGATTCGTGGTCAGAAATTGTTTTCCCAATTTGATTAGTTCACGCCCGCAGAACAAGAAATGGGACCACATGTTTGTATTTCTCCACTTAATAAATGCTGTTTGGCATTTCAAAGCCCTGCTGGGGACTAGAATATGCATTAATTCTGGTTTTAAATATAGCCTATAGCCCTTCAACAGCCTTAAGAAGGCCATTTTTTATAAGGAAACACAAAACCATGTCTGCTACTACATGTCCATATTCAAAAAAGCTGTTCGATTTAATTTTTTCCTTTTGAAAAATGAAGCGCAGTTATTAGAAAAGCAATTGCCATATATCGGATTTTTGTCTGTAGCTGAAAATTTAAAACAATCGGTCTGTTGCTTCTGGTGAGCTTCATTCTGGCATCACTTAATTTTTTTATCTATTTTTCCCCCCTAAGCTCTTATGTGTGACCACCATTTACTTTATTTTAAAGTAAGAGTGCACGTGTATTTGCATCCTGTATGCAGAGAGCTATCCCATCTATATTTAAGCACAATGCAGTCTGCAATAAATATAATGGATATATGGATAGAGATAACTACCAGCATAACACTTGGAAAATGCTAAATACTACTGCTCAGAAAAAATACCAATGAAAATACGAAAGACTGACAATTAGGTTGACATTATCTCCACATTTCTTAAAACCTGCAAGATAACCTCAGAGCTGCACTGGTTCACCTCTAGGCAGCATAAACTAAGGAAACCTTGATTTCCAGCTCAGAGAGATGCAACCTAAGAAGCCTGTTAGAAGTAATTTGGGGCCAGCTATTATGACTGGTTGCTAAATATCAAATTATGAAGGAATCTGCTACTTAACCAACTTAAAACAGAACATCCACTTTGTAATCAAGTATCGATGCCCATATGCTTGTGATTTACACACACATGAGCCAACCGCCATGTGAAAGAGGACTTCGGCAGTCTTACCCCAACAGGAAATAGGTAGAAAATTGCCACACAGTAGTACTAATATTTCTCTTACATGATTCTTCTCCCACATTTTCAGATGTCTCACTGGAATTTAAGCCACAGAGCCAAATTTCTTGTTCATTCACTCCACTCCCTTGGTAGTCTCCACCATACTCTCAGAGTTGCAGGAAACCTGCAAGGCTGATTCAGAACCAGGTTTCCCAGAGCTGCAACTGTGCAAGTCAAGGTTTTGATGGGTGCTGTTTATCTAATTAGAATTTTCATGTAGGAAAAACCAGTTTCACTGATTTCCAAAAGGAACAATTTTTGCAGGAGCTCTGCAAGGCAGCACAAAGAATAAGGACAGGGAAAGGAAGAGGTCTAATCAGATTTAAGCAGAAGACAATAGAAGGCAATTGGAACAATTTATGACAGTAAGTAAATGGCAGAAAACTCTGAAATGCAGTCAGTTTAATACCCCATTGGAGAAAACCAGAAAAACTAAATCCTGATTCAAATTTTGAATTACCAGTAGCACATCAGTGATAATTCCACACATATAAATGAGCCTATTTTTGACAGAGAACAACTCCACAAAACAAAAACATGTTTTGGGAGGTGGGTTTCTTTTAGTTTGGGGTTTTTTATCAGCCCAGCAAAACCTGAGCTTCATAGACCCTGGACCTACCCCTACTTACCTTGCACAACATGAAGAAATAGCTGCCAAAAATGGCAGGACAAGCTGCTGCTGTTGAGTTGGTCCACAGATAAGCACTTTTCTACTGTGAAACTGAATACTGCACATTTTTTTTTGTTCTGGATTGCAGGAGGGGGGAGAGAAAACTTTAGAATAGATGGCTCTTGGAGGAAATATTCTTGAGAAGTTTAAGAATAGTTTGAACAACATCTGCCAGGAGTGGCAAAATTTTAGTTAACCTTGCCTCAAAGCAGAGAAAGAGATTAGAAAAAGACAAACACAAGCTTAAATGCAAATTATATGTGCATATGATAATAAGTATACCAATAGCTGGTATTACAATTTAAAGTCAAGAGAAAATGACTCAGTTGTCAGAATTTGACGTTTTAACTTTTTTCCTATCAGATTTTGTTGGAATAATCCATTTCCTCCATCATTTCAGCTTCAACAAGAGTACAGTTTCGATGCAAAACTGTCAAAAAACACTCAGATGGCTCTGGTAAAGATGATTACAGAGCACAGCTCACACCTGTAATATTTTCCCCACCAGCCAAAGTGCAAATTCCCTCACTAATACACATGCAATAATATCATGGCAATTTATAGAAAGAAAGTTATTATAATCAGAGGAAAAGAGCATATGGCTGATCTCAACAAAGGGATTAACATACCCCACCTCAAAAATATAATTATCAAGAGATTCAAGATGAAGGAAGATGAAGCAAAGTTAGTAATTAGGGATGCTGTGTATTCCAAATATTTTAATATAAAGGCAAATGCATAAAGCCATGTATTCATTTGGTTAAAACCATAATAAAGTGCCTATAAGCACATGGTAGGAATCTGAAACCCAGTGACAGAAAGAAGAGCAATGTTAGGAGAATCCTCAAAGTTATACATTTAAAAGATGAGTTTAAAAGGTAAATTACAACCCCAAACAAGCAAAAAGACACTTTGCATTAACCATAAAGACACCAGTGGGGAAGCAGATTCTGGGGCTACTTGGACTGTGCTCCTACTCAGCCAGGAGAAGCTATCACCAGGAAGTTAGTCCAGCTGGTCAGGATGGACATTCCTGCAGGATACTCATAGCAACTGTGGCGACACTTCATGTGCTTCATGTGCACCCACGCAAGGATTTAAGTGAGATCTAAACAGCACACTGAAAACACCCACCCCAGCTTACTGTATGACAGCCTTTAGTTTTCTGTATGGGGAGCTGATTGCCTATCGAAGGACCAAGAGTTACTCAATTACCAATCATTCATGAATATTTTTTTCCTAGAGAATAGCTTAACCTACTCCTGCACTACCCACGCTAGCCTATAATTTCAGCATTCATCAAAACCTGCCCATGCCCATCCTCCTGGACTGCACACGGTCTCATCAGTCTAAAAATTAATTATTTAATGGCAGAGTTTTAAAAAGCGTCCCAAACATTTCTAAAAATCTTAACTCCAATCCATAGCAAATATCACAATTACTTGCTTGTAATAAACCACTGTTGAAATGACTCAGAAAAACTTGGATCCCATTTTAAGTCAGCACACATGCTTTCTTTGACTTCAGTGGACATAGACTAATCTTCAGTGTATTCCAATAAAACAGCAACTTTGCTAAGCAACATGAGTGCTCACATTTAATCCAGAAAAATACTTGCAATGTTTAGGGCTTGGCCTCCTCGGGGAAGAACACCATGTTCACTTCCTTGTGCTGGGGTACTCTGATGTACTACTGCAAGCTATTATCTCACATGACTTGAAATAGCTTGCAAAGTCCACCCCTTCTCCTCCTCCCTAATATTTCTGGTTTATTTTCTTTTCCCCTTTGCCCTGTTTGTGGTTAAAACTGACTTAACAGCATTGATTTTTTACAGTTGAATTTGCTGGTTCAAATTAGCTTCAAATGATGTTATTCTACTACATCTCCATGCCTATTCTCAGTGTACCTATTTCTGAATATACTAAAGGAGAGCCAGGCAAGATGATTTTATTTTGCAGCTTAGCAAAATGTGCTACCTCTATGCCACTTCCATTAAAGAGAACCACAGCATAACACCCTAGATGTTTTACAGGAGGCCAGTCTGATTTGGTGCTTTTAAAACAATTTTAGAATGCCTGTAAAATGATGGAAGCCATCTGCAGGCTACTGAGACCACACTTTAAGAACTGGTTTGTTAGACAAGGAGAATATGAAAGAGTCTTCTGTCACATATAGTAAGATACACTCGCTGAATGTCTGCTGCAATAGTACTGAAACATAAGCTGAACCATAAACTGAACATTCAGCTTCCACAAAGTCAAAAGCAACCTGTACAAATTAAGAACTGGACTAGCAAGTTTTCCCATCTAAGCAGCACGGCTCTCACTGCCCATATTTTGTTACAGGTCACATTCAGATGCTAGGTGCAGGATCATAGGGTTTATTCATTTAAATATGGGATTATCACAAACCTTTTACTTCAACTTTCCGAAGGCTGTGTACAGGTAGAGGCTGAAAGTGCAAAACACAGAATATAGTTCAAAAATTAGAGGAAGACAATACTTATTCATTCAGTTGCAAGAGCCCAGGTCCCTCCCTCTCCCACGGAAAAATGGTATTGTAGAAATTGAGCTAATCCCACTGCAAGTAGTATTTCCCTTTGAAGTCCACAATTCAGATTGATGTTTTATTTTTTTTCTGCATATATTTTATTGTTTTTCACATTAAAGTTGGACATTTTAATGTGCTATGAAAAAATGAAGTATACAAGATGAGCAATACATACGCAGATATAGTTACGTGTGACTCATATCTGGAAGCATTCCCAAAATGGCAGAATTTACTATAAAGCTCCAGTAGAAGCCATATCAAATTGAATGTGACAGCAAGACTACACTATAGTTGAAATGACACTCACTGAACTGATAGAAAGCTGCGGCTCTGTAGTATCTGTAACGATGATGACACTGAATGGGAAAGCCCAGGCATTATCTTTCAGTTAAGATTAGGCTGTAGCTACATCACATGAAAAGATGTGATCAACACGAAAGCTTTTTGAGAGACTTACTAATGTCTCTCCCTTGTAAAGATCCACCTAAATGCAATTTGGAAAGATAATGAAGAGCATTGACATTAAAGCTGGGATAATGTGATAAAAAAAGGTACTGAGGGATGAAAGGGACTTCACCCTCGCAGTACTCTCTGACAGGTACTAACTAGGCAGATAAATTTTACACACAAGAAGGAACAAGGGAAGAAACATCATTTCTTCTTGCTCTCACCATAACAGAAACCTGTCATCAAGGAACAGCATCAATCTATTCAGTTTCATTTTTAAGCAACAGAAAATAAAATTACCTTATGGGTTTATCTAGCTTAGACCCATGCCATGGTTCACACTAAGAGGTGTCATAACTTTTCAAGAGAGCAGTGAATGAGATGAAGACAATGAGAAAGCAAGAAACGAAAAAAAAAAAATTATTTCAATCTAAAGCAAGTGTGCAAGAAGTAAACATTCTCCTGAAGACCAATGCATATTACGCAGTAGAGCAAAGCAAAATCAACTTCTTCAACAAGTGCAGATTAAAATTGTATTTTATAAAATTATATTTTGAATTCATCATTCAGAATTTCATACATGTGTTAAAGAACCAATGGTTACTGTCGTGGTTTAAGCCCAGCCATAACTCAGAAAACCATGCAGTCTCTCTCTCACTCCACCCCTTCCTCCCCCCCACCCCGGGGGGATGGGGAGGAGAATCCGAAGAATGTAACTCCCATGGGTTGAGATAAGAACAGTCCCATAACTGAGGTATAACACAAACCACTGCTCCTACCACCACTAATAATAATGACAAAGGAAAAACCAAGGGAAGAGAATGCAAACTGCTCACCACCCACTGACCGATACCCAGCCCGACCAAGCAGTGATCTAACCCTTCTGGATAACTGCCCCCAGTTTATATAGCGGGCATGACGTGCTCTGGTATGGAATACCTCTTTGGTCAGTTTGGGTCAGGTGTCCTGTCTCTGCTTCCTCCTGGCTTCCCCTCCTCCCTGGCAGAGCATGAGGTTCAGAAAGTCCTTGGTCAGAGTAAACATTACAGAGCAGCAACTGAAATCACCGGTCTTATCAGCAGTGTTCCCAGGCTGAAAGTCAAAACCACAGCACTGCACCAGCTGCTAAGAGGGAGAAAAATGACGGCTACTGCTGAACCCGGGACAGTTACACTGTTGTTACAAAGATTTCTGCAAGTCTGTGATGCCTGAGGTTGAGTGTTCATTGCAACAGATGACTGAAGCCACGTCATCTCATTTCATTCTCCAATTCACAGGAAGAATGAACCACTGAGTAATGAATGAGTTGAAAAATAAACATGTTTAAATTCAATTAAATATTCCTGAAGACTTAACAGCTTCCAAGTGCTTCTGGCCATCACTGGTTTCAACTAACAGCATGTAGAAAGAATTGCTTTTATTGTGAAGTGATACAATAATATTATGATCTTGCACACTGCCAGAGTTGTCTAAGCAGGTAAGAAGGTGTTGAATCAAAGCGATATCACCGGGTACTAAAAAATCAAAAAGAGCTTCAAGTTAGTGCATTGCTGTGCCCACAGGCACCTTTTGAAAGCTCTCTAAACAAAGTAAGGCTGAGAAAAGGTTCTAAAATAGTCATGGTTAGAAACCCCTGAAGTTACTAGTCAGCCTACCACCAAGCATTAACAACATACCATTCAGGCCAATCCTTTTCTATACTGCCAATATACACTAATCATTGAACGCTTATTTATGCTAACCTAAGATGATGGCATCTCTCACAAGCATACCTATGTCTTACAGAGGTTGGACTGGTCCCAGTACTTTCCAGGGCCCAATAAATATTCATAGTGAAGAGTCCTAATACGAAAAATGTTTGCGCCTATCTTGGAAAGGCGCTTTTGCAGAAATACTCACATACTACTTTCACAAAAATCCTTGGTAAAACAGTGGTAGCACCTCTGCTGGAGATCTCTATATGCACAGTGTTGCCTGCATTGGCAAAAAGGAGCTGAATTGCTCTTGAGACACAGCGACAGATCACTCAATTTATGGTAGGGACCTAAATGCCACTATCTTCCCCTGAAATAGAAAGCTTATGGAATTCCTTCCTTGAATGAAGGAAAACTTATGATGATAAATAACTACATGGGTTTCCCATTCTCTCTGCAGTGTTTTAAACAAGTCTTGCAATATTACCTGCTCTGTAGGGAATTCCTGCTGGGAAAATTACTTCTTGACTTGATTTGCTTGTTACCCTTCTCTTATCTAGCCCCACAATATGTAACTTATGGCAGCTTAGAACTTTCCTTTGCATATCAATGCAAGCTGACTATTTACACAACTCGACTCACTTGGGATCCTGTAATTTGCCTTGCTACATTGCACCCTTAAATTGTGGTTTGGAAAACATTAGCCTTTCAAACATAAATAAGCTGAAGAATTAAATCACGTTGCTAATGTATACACTATTTGAACATGAAATCATTGCTGAATGGAAACAGGACTTATCTGCAATAAGCAAAGACTCAAATACAATGTACTAATAATACATTTCATGAGAGAAAATACGAGTGAAAATAAACACCCTATGGATTTACAGCCAGTGATGAGTTTAGCTCATTTGATGTGTAATGCAATTAAAATTAATAGGAAGCTGGTACAAGACTATTTTGCTTTTAATAATACTTGGAACTTCATTGCCTTTCCAAATTCCCAGAGCCTTTCCAGCTTGAAAAATCACTCAAATAATGGCTTTATTCTGGGTAAACCAGTGTGGTTTGATACTATAAATACACCTGCTTAGACACATGGGCTGATTCTGCCAAGTCTTCTGCACATGTTTACATTTTACAGACACAAACACTTTGACTCCACAGACCTTAAAAATTAAGCAGCTGCCTACATATAGACATCTTTGCAAGACTCTTCTGCAGAGCTCATTAATATTCATTTTCACATCCTTAGCAAGAAGGAAATTGCACAAATGGGCCTCAGCGTTATGTGCTTAATTTTCCATAAATAATCCAGTTAATTTCATTGTTAATACACATGTGCATAAAGCTAAGCACACAGATATTTGACAGATGGGGACCTCTGAGATTAGCTTTCATCTGGATCCATTTGTATTTAACTTTTAAATGTTCGCATTTTTGCACCAATGCTCTGCAGAAATTCATCTCAGATGTGCATGATGCATACTGGTTCTCAACAGTGAGGTGCATGGTTTGGAGATAATTAATGTTGCTTCAAATTAAGTGATTTATTTTACAAAACACACAGTTGAAGTGAGACCAGGTTGAGGAGGGCAACAAAATGAATTTTAAAATTGGTCCTTTCTATTCATAAAGAAAATTAATCCTGCCTAATACTAATGCAGATCAACCAACAGTTCAACCACTTAACACACGGTGTATATAACATTTGTAAACCATGTAGGATTAAATCAAGAATTCCTCTCCCATCCCACCCAGAAAGAAAAGTTATCTGAAGATACAGCAAGGACATCTCTGAAAGACACCTATACTTTCAAATCTACAAAGCATCAATGCAGTATGTATTTCATCACAAGAAACACAGTAACGTAAGACTGCTCAGTAATCCTTTCCTTCTTCTGCTGTAGCCTGGCAGTATTTTCTTTTACAAGAAAAAAAGTCAAATTCTTTTGCTGCATTAAGAAACTAAATTATACTGGAGCCAAAGCTAGGAACCCAGAATTCTCATTCAATCTCAGAGTAGCAATTTACTTTGTTCGACACCCTGTTGAACCCATTTGGCATGAAAATCCAGGCTACTAAGAAGTGACTTTTCTTCTAATTTACTTCAATTTATTTTTATAGTACTTACTGGCTTGATCTCTCTTTATCATACCTGGGAGGTAAGCTCCTTCACATCACTGTTACAGGGAAAATAACAACTTGGAGAAGTATTTTAATGAATCACATTTCATACCAAAATAAACATCATCATCTTCCAAATTCCATGCACACAAAATCAACTGACTATGCCCCTCTTTCAAGCTTCCTAAAATACCAACCTGAACCCAGCTAGATAACATAGATGCAATATTTTCCCCATCTCAACACATTTCTAAGAGGGTGAGAACATAGCTAAAGGCAACCAATCCCAAAGAGGCCAGATTTTTTTTTTGTCAGGGCTAAAAGCAAAAATGTGCCTAAATGGCACTAATTATCATAAATACCAAGTAAGACATCTGGAAGGGAAAATAGTTTCAAGAGGCTGTTTGCCAGTATAAAGACAGAGTATGGAGTCCAAGTGTGCCAGGTGAAAGCCCCAGTGCTTATAACAATATTCTGATGTCATTATGGTCTGGCAGCTGGGTTACTGCAAATGGAGATGAAAACAATAATCACAGCAAAGCTGCTGCATCACACTTTCCCATTAACTGCAGATTCCTGGTCTGAGACAAACATTCAGAGACAAGAAGCCTGATAGGTGTATGGCTCTACGGTAAAGAAAATAGCTCTTTGATGAGTACAACCCTTTTCTGTTACAATGTCATGCTGTCCTTCCTCCCCATGCCCAAGACAGTCTCAGAGCTCTCTTCAGTGCTGTAATAAGAAATACCTCAATACTTCTGAGCCTATTAAACCTTTTGCTTCCCTTGCTTGCCTTTCTCAGTGTATCAAAAATATTAATAAATGAACATCATTAGCCCAAGTTCACACTGCTGCCACAGTGGCAACACATATTCTCTACTAAGAAAACACAGAAAATCCCAGAGCAGCCGCAACAAAGATGGGATGCCTGGAGAGAGCAAGAAGCTGCAAAAGCCTCCCCACCCCTAAAGCACTACATAGAAAGGAACCAGTTTGGAAATCTTAATGCGAAGTTCATTAGTTACATGACCATAAATTCTTGCCCCACATTAAAAAACTGCCCAGACAAGCACACGTCTTGTTCCCCATATGCTACAGTTGTCGTATCACAGAACACTGCCTGCTTCTGTATCTGCACATAATTAACACTAATTTTGCCCATGAAGACACATGCTTAAAGAAAGGGAAAGTAAAATTAAACTCACAGTCATCATAAACTTTTTGATGTTGAACTGAAAAATGCAGTCTTCTGAGAGCAATTTTTAGATGTTTCAAATGGAAAATCCAAACTATTACAAATTCAACATCATCATGGTTTTTTGTTAAATACTTTTTTTTTTTAAAACAAAACTATTTTGATGAAGTGTTTGATGATTTAATTACAATGTATCATCAAATTTTCTGGGGGAAAAAGGTATCTACACAAAAGAACTGGGTATAAATATTATGAACCATTCATTTAGTGAACTTATATAAAAACAGAAGTCCTTTTTCTGCCCTCTAAAGTACTCCAAGGCAAGAATTCGCGAATTCAACCAGACTTGATAAATACTTTCATGCAGGAAGGAAGGTGGGGAGGGGAGGAAATGGAAGCATTTTGACATCTTAAAAATTGAACAGCACATCCATTTTGAAACTAGCCTGATTTTTAAAGGTTTAAATATTTTCAAAAGGTAACTGTTCGAGTTTTGTACCAAGTGTTTGACACAGCCATAGAATATGAAGCTGAACAGGACATTCTTCGGATCGTCAGAACTTCGGACATCAACTCAACATGAGCTTTCACGTTCACACGATGCTTCAGTTTGCCTGCTAGACTGAAAAAGCTATTACTTGCATCACTCAGAGTTTTATTGCACTATAACATCATGCAGCATTGTAGTTTCTGCTGTAAGAGCATCTGAATGCATTCCTGCCTGGTCACACACTGTGCCTAACTTGGCTCCTTGTCTTTGCTACTGCTAGTCAGTTCTCATCTTTCATCTATTGCCAGTTGTTGGTATTAGCTCTTCGATGTGCTCACTCTCGATGATTCATTCCTGCATTACTAGAAATAGTGCAAGAAAAGGATGTTGCTTCATTGTAATTCCATGGTTTTCCTGAATAATTACGTCCCCATATGTCCTTCAGATAAACTAGACAAAAAACTTCTTGTGAAAAGCAAACTCACTTCTCCCAAGAGGTGGAAAGTGCTATCATCTTGAGTACAGCCTGCGAACACCACAAGATGACAAGTGTGCCCACATGATGGTTTTGCATGTATTAAAAAAGCAAACAACAGGAATCCTGCAGGCTCAAAATGTGTTACATATGCCACTAAACTACAGAAGGCTTCTGGTGGGTGCATCATGTTGCTGTTTGAGAAAGACTGCCAAGTGCAGAAACAAGGTCTTAGTCACTTCAGGATTGGTTAGGACACAGGGAAAAAGACTCAGCAATCCAAACCAACCCACATTTAGAGATTACAAAAAAAAAAACAGCAATCCCCAGTAAGGTACACATCGCTAAGACCAAGGAAGGGACAGACAGAAGAAAGTTTAGATTTTGCCTAAATTGTACTGCCCATCTGCTACTTTTCAAGTTTCTCAAATCACATCCTTCTGTCCTACGGTTGCTACTCCAGTGCTGTTAAGGTACATGTGGCTGAGCAACTGGAGAAGCAGAGGCAAGCCTTTTTAGAAGCTAACCTACCCTTCTGCATCACAAGCACTTACTCAGTATTTACTCTTTCACGCTGAGTAAATCTCGACAAGCTTGCGAAATTCTGTTTTTTAAAGTCATTTGTCACTGAAGTTGTACAAGACCCTGCAGATAGCCTGATGTTTGTTTATATTTTACTGGCGTCTATTTTTGTAATTGGAATTTGAAAGTGCAAATGCAAAGAATACAAAGAAAATCTTTTTATTATTACAATTTTCATGCTTCCCTGGACATAGCAGTCAGGCAAGACACTCAGTTTTCAAGAACACGTTACTGCAAAGGTAACGATTTCAGCCATAACTTGTAAGGTGAAATAGTTAGGCAGGAAACCGAGGCTGGAAGTGAAAAGTGAGAGGTCACTGAGGAGATAAAGTCTTAATTTAGGTTTCAACAAAAGCAGAAAAACAGGAAGCATCACATTATTTTGGTTAAGTTTGTTTGCTCTGCAGCTAATGCAGTCAGAGACAATCATTTCATTTTGAGATAAATCTGGTTTTGGAAGGGCTTCACATCTTCAGCACTGCCTAAAGACAAGAGGAATGGCAACAAACTTGTCAAAACATTGGTCGCCATCAAAAAAAAATCAAATAAATAAACAATACAAAAACAAAAAACCCAAATCCCCCCTAATTTTTCCACTGATCCAATACTCACTTCTTACTGTCTTTGACTATTTCTCCCGTGCTAACTATAGTATAATGAACACTGATTTGAATTTCATGTTTACTTTCATCTATTGCCCTCTGGAAATGTAAGCAACTTCTAAGGATGAACTATAACATTGCTTTCATTGGTCATATCATCTCCAATTGTTGTCAATATGCAGTTTCCCCCCATGCAAATTGCTTTTTCTTTTAGCAAATGCTTTCAACTTCACAGCTCACACACATAGTTGCTATGAATGTTTATAGAAAACAGGGGTTCCAGTTACAGGAACTGGAATATAGGCAGGATTTTCTGGAAAAGAAATTGCAGATGAAATCA